>JAPPVO010005218.1:0-23781 GCA_030407325.1 Camellia japonica | reverse complement strand
TTTTGCGCAGTTTATCACATCGCGCCGTTTTGCGCATCGCACGGTTTTGCGCAGTTTTATCACTCGCGCCGTTTTGCGCATCGCACGGTTTTGCGCAGTTTTCACTCGCGCCGTTTTCGCATCGCACGTTTTGCGCAGTTTATCACTCGCGCCGTTTGCGCATCGCACCGTTTTGCGCAGTTTATCACTCGCGCCGTTTTGCGCATCGCACGTTTTGCGCAGTTTATCACTCGCGCCGTTTTCGCATCGCACGTTTTGCGCAGTTTATCACTCGCGCCGTTTGCGCATCGCACCGTTTTGCGCAGTTTATCACTCGCGCCGTTTTGTCGCACCTTGCGTACACGCCGTTTTGCGCAGTTTATCACTCGCGCCTTTTGCGCAATCGCACCTTTGGCAGTTTATCACTCGCGCCGTTTTGCGCATCGCAACGTTTTGCGCAGTTTATCACTCGCGCCGTTTTGCGCATCGCACGGTTTTGCGCAGTTTATCACTCGCGCCGTTTGCGCATCAGTTTGCGCAGTCACTGCGCTTGCGCATCGCGTTTTGCGCAGTTTATCACTCGCGCCGTTTTGCGCATCGCACCGTTTTGCGCAGTTATCACTCGCCGTTTGCGCCGACTGTTTCGCGTATCATGCCCTTTGCGCAGCCGTTTTGCGCAGTTATCACTCGCGCCGTTTTGCGCATCGCACCGTTTTGCGCAGTTTATCACTCGCGCCGTTTTGCGCATCGCACCGTTTTGCGCAGTTTATCACTCGCGCCGTTTTTGCGCATCACCGTTTTGCGCAGTTTATCACTCGCGCCGTTTTGCGCATCGCACCGTTTTGCGCAGTTTATCACTCGCGCCGTTTTGCGCATCGCACGGTTTTGCGCAGTTTATCACTCGCGCCGTTTTGCGCATCGCACGTTTTGCGCAGTTTATCACTCGCGCCTTTTGCGCATCGCACCGTTTTGCGCAGTTTATCACTCGCGCCGTTTTGCGCATCGCACCGTTTTGCGCAGTTTATCACTCGCGCCGTTTTGCGACGCACGTTCGCGTTTTTCATCGCTTTCGATGCCGTTTGCGCAGTTTATCACTCGCGCTTTTGCGCATCGCACGGTTTTGCGCAGTTTATCACTCGCGCCGTTTTGCGCATCGCACGTTTTGCGCAGTTTATCACTCGCGCCGTTTTGGCCGCACTTTGCAGTTTACACTCCGTTGCGCATGCACCGTTGCGCGCAGTTTATCACTCGCGCCGTTTTGCGCATCGCACCTTTTGCGCAGTTTATCACTCGCGCCGTTTTGCGCATCGCAGTTTTGGCGTTTCACTCGCCCGTTGATCGCATTGCGTTATCACTCGCGCCGTTTTGCGCATCGCACGTTTTGCGCAGTTTATCACCCGCTTTCGCTCGCCGGTTTTGCAGTTACACGCTTTCGCATGCACGTTTTGCGCAGTTTATCACTCGCGCCGTTTTGCGCATCGCACGTTTTGCGCAGTTTATCACTCGCGCCGTTTTGCGCATCGCACCGTTTTGCGCAGTTTATCACTCGCGCCGTTTTGCGCATCGCACCGTTTTGCGCAGTTTATCACTCGCGCCGTTTTGCGCATCGCACGTTTTGCGCAGTTTATCACTCGCGCCGTTTGCGCATCGCACCGTTTTGCGCAGTTTATCACGCGCCGTTTTGCGCATCGCACCGTTTTGCGCAGTTTATCACTCGCGCCGTTTTGCGCATCGCACCGTTTTGCGCAGTTTATCACTCGCGCCGTTTTGCGCATCGCACCGTTTGCCAGTTTATCACTCGCGCCGTTTTGCGCATCGCACGGTTTTGCGCAGTTTATCACTCGCGCCGTTTTGCGCATCGCACCGTTTTGCGCAGTTTATCACTCGCGCCGTTTTGCGCATCGCACCGTTTTGCGCAGTTTATCAATCGCGCCGTTTTGCGCATCGCACGGTTTTGCGCAGTTTATCACTCGCGCCGTTTTGCGCATCGCACGTTTTGCGCAGTTTATCAGGCTCGTCGCCGGTTTTGGCAGTTACACTGTTCGCATCCGTTTTGCGCAGTTTATCACTCGCGCCGTTTTGCGCATCGCACCGTTTTGCGCAGTTTATCACTCGCGCCGTTTTGCGCATCGCACCGTTTTGCGCAGTTTATCACTCGCGCCGTTTTGCGCATCGCACCTTTTGCGCAGTTTATCACTCGCGCCGTTTTGCGCATCGCACCGTTTTGCGCAGTTTATCACTCGCGCCGTTTGCGCATCGCACCGTTTTGCGCAGTTTATCACTCGCGCCGTTTTGCGCATCGCACGGTTTTGCGCAGTTTATCACTCGCGCCGTTTTGCGCATCGCACGTTTTGCGCAGTTTATCCTCGCGCCGTTTTGCGCATCGCACGTTTTGCGCAGTTTATCACTCGCGCCGTTTTGCGCATCGCACCGTTGCGCAGTTTATCACTCGCGCCGTTTTGCGCATCGCACCGTTTTGCGCAGTTTATCACTCGCGCCGTTTTGCGCATCGCACGTTTTGCGCAGTTTATCACTCGCGCCGTTTGCGCATCGCACGTTTTGCGCAGTTTTCACTCGCGCCGTTTTGCGCATCGCACCGTTTTGCGCAGTTTATCACTCGCGCCGTTTTGCGCATCGCACCGTTTTGCGCAGTTTATCACTCGCGCCGTTTTGCGCATCGCACCCACGGTTTTGCGAAGTTTATCACTCGCACCGTTTTGCGCATCGCACCGTTTTGCGCAGTTATCACTCGCGCCATTTTGCACATCGCACCATTTTGCGCAGCTTAACACTGGCGGTGTTTTGCGCATCGCACCATTTCGCGCAGTTTATCACTCCCGCCATTTTGCGCATCGCACTGTTTTGCGCAGATTAACACTCGCGCCTTTTGGCGCATCGCACTGTTTTGCGCAGTTTATCACTCGCGCGGTTTTGCGCATCGCACAGTTTTGCGCAGTTTATCACTCGCGCCGTTTTGCACATCGCACTGTTTTGCGCAGTTTATCACTCGCCCCGTGTTGCGCAACGCACAGTTTCGCGCAGTTTCTCACTCGCGCCGTCTTGCGCATCGCACAGTTTTGCGCAGTTTCTCACTAGCGCCGTTTTGCGCATCGCACCGTTTCGCGCAGTTTATGACTCGCGCCGTTTTGCGCATTGCACGGTGTTGCGCAGTTTATAACTCACGCTATTTTGCTCATCGCACTGTTTTGCGCAGTTTATCACTTGCGCCATTTTGCGCATCGCACTGTTTTGCGCAGTTTATCACTCTCGCCGTTTTGCGCATCGCACCGTTTTGCGCAGTTTGTCAGTCGCGCAATTTTGCACATCGCACAGTTTTGCGCAGTTTATCACAGAAGCCGTTTTGCGTATCGCACTGTTTTGCACAGTTTAACATCGCGCCGTTTTGTGCATCGCACTGTTTTGCGCAGTTTATCACTTGCGTCGTTTTGCGCATCGCACTGTTTTACGCAGTTTAACACTCGCGCCTTTTTGCGCATGACACTGTTTTGCGCAGTTTATCACTCGTGCCGTTTTGCGCATCGCACTATTTCACGCAGTTTACCACTCGCGCCGTTTTGCGCATCGCACTGTTTTCGGCATATTATCACTCGCGCGCTTTTGCGCATCGCACTGTTTTGCGCAGTTTATCAGTCGCGCCGCTGTGCGCATCGCGCCGTTTTGCGCAATTTATCACTCGCGCCGTTTTGCCCATCGGACTATTTTCGGCAGATTATCATTCGCGCGCTTTTGCGCATCGTACTGCTTTGCACAGTTTATCACTCGTGCTGTTCTACGCATCGCACTGTTTTCGGCAGATAATCACTCGCGTGGTTTTGCGCATCGCATTATTTTGCACAGTTTCTCACTTACGTCGATTTGCGCATCGCACCGTTTCGGGCAGTTTATAACTTGCGTCGTTTTGCGCATTGCACTGTTTTCTGCAGTTTAACACTCGCGCCTTTTGGCGCATCGCACTGTTTTGCGCAGTTTATCACTCGCGCCATTTTCTGCATCGCACTATTTTACGCAGTTTATCACTCGCGCCGTTTTGCGCATCGCACTGTTTTGCGCAATTTATCACTGGCGCCATTTTGCGCATCACACTGTTTTGCGCAGTTTATCACTCCCGTTGTTTTGCGCAGTTTATCACTCGCGCCGTTTTGCACATCGCACAGTTTTGCGCAGTTTATCACTGAAGCCGTTTTGCGCATCGCACCGTTTTGCACAGTTTAACATCGCACCATTTTGTGCATCGCACTGTTTTGCGCAGTTTATAACTCGCGTCGTTTTGCGCATTGCACTGTTTTCTGCAGTTTAACACTCGCGCCTTTTGGCGCATCGCACTGTTTTGCACAGTTTATCACTCGCGCCATTTTGCGCATCGCACTATTTTACGCAGTTTATCACTCGTGCCGTTTTGCGCATCGCACTGTTTTGCGCAGTTTATCACTCTCGCCGTTTTGCGCATCGCACCGTTTTGCGAAGTTTGTCACTCGCGCAATTTTACACATCGCACAGTTTTGCGCAGTTTATCACTGAAGCCGTTTTGCGCATCGCACCGTTTTGCACAGTTTAACATCGCGCCGTTGTGTGCATCGCACTGTTTTGCGCAGTTTAACACTCGCGCATTTTGGCGCATGACCCTGTTTTGCGCAGTTTATCACTCGCGCCGTTTTGCGCATCGCACTGTTTTCGGCAGATTATCACTCGCGCACTTTTGCGCATCTAACTGTTTTGCGCAGTTTATCACTCGCGCCGTTTTGCGCATTGCACCGTTTTTCGCAGTTTATCACTCGCGCCATTTTGCGCATCGGACTATTTTCGGCAGATTATCACTCGCGTGCTTTTGCGCATCGCACTATTTTATGCAATTTATCACTCGTGCCGTTTGGCGCATCGCACTGTTTTGCACAGTTTATCACTCGCGCCGTTCTACGCATCGCACTGTTTTCGGCAGATTATCACTCGCGCGGTTTTTCGCATCGCACTGTTTTGCACAGTTTATCACTCGTGCCGTTTTGCGCATCGCACGGTTTTGCGAAGTTTATCAGTCGTGCCGTTTTGCGCATCGCACCGTTTTGCGCAGTTTATCACTCGCGCCATTTTGCACATCGCACCATTTTGCGCAGCTTAACACTGGCGGTGTTTTGCGCATCGCACCATTTCGCGCAGTTTATCACTCCCGCCATTTTGCGCATCGCACTGTTTTGCGCAGTTTGTCACTCCTGCCGTTTTGCGCATCGCACCGTTTTGCACAGTTTATCACTCGCGCCGTTTTGCACATCGCACAGTTTTGCGCAGTTTACCACTTAAGCCGTTTTGCGCATCGCACCGTTTTGCACAGTTTAACATCGCGCCATTTTGTGCATCGCACAGTTTTGCACTGTTTATAACTCGCGTCGTTTTGCGCATTGCACTGTTTTCTGCAGTTTAACACTCGCGCCTTTTGGCGCATCGCACTGTTTTGCGTAGTTTATCACACGCGCCATTTTGCGCATCGCACTATTTTACGCAGTTTATCACACGCGCCATTTTGCGCATCGCACTGTTTTGCGCAGTTTATCACTCGTGCCGTTTTGCGCATCGCACGGTTTTGCGCAGTTTATCACTCGCGCCGTTTTGTGCATTGCACTGTTTTGCGTAGTTTATCACTCGTGTCGTTTTGCGCATCGCACAATTTTGCGTAGTTTATCACTCTCACCGTTTTGCGCATCGCACTGTTTTGCGTAGTTTATCACTCGCGCCATTTTGCACATCGCACCGTTTTGCGCAGTTTAACACTGGCGGTGTTTTCGCATCGCACTATTTTGCGCAGTTATCACTCTCGCCATTTTGCGCATCGCCCTGTTTTGCGCAGTTTAACACTCGCATTTGGCGCAGCGCACGGTTTTGCGCAGTTTATCACTCGCGCGCGGTTTTGCGCAACGCACAGTTTTGCGCAGTTTATCACTCGCGCGGTTTTGCGCATCGCATTGTTTTGCGCAGTTTATCACTCGCGTCGTGTTGCACAACGCACAGTTTTGCGCAGTTTCTCACTCGCGCCGTCTTGCGCATCGCACAGTTTTGCGCATTTTCTCACTCGCGTCGTTTTGCGCATCGCACTATTTTGCGCAGTTTAACACACGCGCCTTTTGGCGCATTGCACTGTTTTGCGCAGTTTATCACTCGCGCCATTTTGCGCATCACACAATTTTACGCAGTTTATCACTCGCGCCGTTTTGCGCATCGCACCGTTTTGCGCAGTTTATCACTCACGCCGTTTTGCGCATCGGACTATTTTCGGCAGATTATCACTCGCGCGCTTTTGCACATCGCACTATTTTACGCAATTTATCACTCGTGCCGTTTTGCGCATCGCACTGTTTTGCACAGTTTATCACTCGCGCGGTTTTGCGCATCGCACTGTTTTGCACAGTTTATCACTCTTGCCGTTTTGCGCATCCCACGGTTTTTCGCAGTTTATCACTCGCGCCGTTTTGCGCATCGCACTGTTTTGCGCAGTTTATCACTCGTGCCGTTTTGCGCATCGCACGATTTTGCGCAGTTTATCAGTTGCGCCATTTTGTACATCGCACCATTTTGCGCCGTTTATCACTCCCGCCATTTTACCCCTCGCACTGTTTTGCGCAGTTTAACACACGCGCCTTTTGGCGCAGCGCACGGTTTTGCGCAGTTTATTACTCGCGGCGTTTTGCGCATCGTACTGTTTCGCGCGGTTTATGACTCGCGCCGTTTTGCTCATCGCACGGTGTTGCGCAGTTTGTAACTCGCGCAATTTTGCTCGTTGCACTGTTTTGCGCAGTTTATCACTCGCGCCGGTTAGCGCATCGCACTGTTTTGCGCAGTTTATCACTCCCGCCGTTTTGCGCATCGCACTGTTTTGCGCGGTTTACCACTCGCGCCGTTTTGCGCATCGCACGGTTTTACACAGTTTATCACTCGCGCTATTTTGCGCATCGCACCGTTTTGCGCAGTTTATCACTCGCGCCGTTTTGTGCATCGCACAGTTTTGCGCATTTTCTCACTCGCACCTTTTGGCGCAGCGCACGGTTTTGCGCAGTTTATCACTCGCGCGGTTTTGCGCAACGCACAGTTTTGCGCAGTTTATCACTCGCGCGGTTTTGCGCAACGCACTGTTTTGCGCAGTTTATCACTCGTGCCGTGTTGCACAACGCACAGTTTTGCGCAGTTTCTCACTCGCGCCGTCTTGCGCATCGCACAGTTTTGCGCATTTTCTCACTCGCGTCGTTTTGCGCATCGCACTGTTTTGCGCAGTTTAACACACGCGCCTTTTGGCGCATTGCACTGTTTTGCGCAGTTTATCACTCGCGCCGTTTTGCGCATCGCACTGTTTTCGGCAGATTATCACTCGCGCGCTTTTGCGCATCGCACTGTTTTGCGCAGTTTATCACTCGCGCCGTTTAGCGCATCGCACCGTTTTGCGCAGTTTATCACTCACGCCGTTTTGCGCATCGGACTATTTTCGGCAGATTATCACTCGCGCGCTTTTGCACATCGCACTATTTTACGCAATTTATCACTCGTGCCGTTTTGCGCATCGCACTGTTTTGCACAGTTTATCACTCGCGCGGTTTTGCGCATCGCACTGTTTTGCACAGTTTATCACTCTTTCCGTTTTGTGCATCCCACGGTTTTTCGCAGTTTAACACTCGCGCCTTTTGGCGCATCGCACTGTTTTGCGCAGTTTATCACTCGCGCCATTTTGCGCATCGCACTATTTTGCGCAGTTTATCACTCGCGCCGTTTTGCGCATCGCACTGCTTTGTGCAGTTTATCACTCTCGCCGTTTTGCGCATCGCACCGTTTTGGGCAGTTTGTCACTCGCGCAATTTTGCACATCGCACAGTTTTGCACAGTTTATCACTGAAGCCGTTTTGCGCATCGCACCGTTTTGCACAGTTTAACATCGCGCCGTTTTGTGCATCGCACTGTTTTGCGCAGTTTATCACTCGCGTCGTTTTGCGCATCGCACTGTTTTGCGCAGTTTAACACTCGCGCCTTTTGGCGCATGACCCTGTTTTGCGCAGTTTATCACTCGCGCCGTTTTGCGCATCGCACTTTTTGCGCAGTTTATCACTCGCGCCGTTTTGCGCATCGCACTGTTTTCGGCAGATTATCACTCGCGCGCTTTTGCGCATCTAACTGTTTTGCGCAGTTTATCACTCGCGCCGTTTTGCGCATTGCACCGTTTTGCGCAGTTTATCACTCGCGCCGTTTTGCGCATCGGACTATTTTCGGCAGATTATCACTCGCGTGCTTTTGCGCATCGCACTATTTTATGCAATTTATCACTCGTGTTGTTTTGCGCATCGCACTGTTTTGCACAGTTTATCACTCGCGCCGTTCTACGCATCGCACTGTTTTCGGCAGATTATCACTCGCGCGGTTTTTCGCATCGCACTGTTTTGCACAGTTTATCACTCGTGCCGTTTTACGCATCGCACGGTTTTGCGAAGTTTATCACTCGCGCCGTTTTGCGCATCGCACTGTTTTGCGCAGTTTATCACTCGTGCCATTTTGCACATCGCACCATTTTGCGCAGCTTAACACTGGCGGTGTTTTGCGCATCGCACTATTTCGCGCAGTTTATGACTCCCGCCATTTTGCGCGTCGCACTGTTTTGCGCAGTTTAACACTCGCGCCTTTTGGCGCATCGCACTGTTTTGCGCAGTTTATCACTCGCGCAGTTTTTTGCATCGCACAGTTTTGCGTAGTTTATCACTCGCGCCGTTTTGCGCATCGCACCGTTTCGCGCAGTTTATGACTCGCGCCATTTTGCGCATTGCACGGTGTTGCGTAGTTTATAACTCACGCTATTTTGCTCATCGCACTGTTTTGCGCAGTTTATCATTTGCGCCATTTTGCGCATCGCACTGTTTTGCTCAGTTTATCACTCTCGCCGTTTTGCGCATCGCACCGTTTTGCGCAGTTTGTCAGTCGCGCAATTTTGCACATCGCACAGTTTTGCGCAGTTTATCACAGAAGCCGTTTTGCGCATCGCACTGTTTTGCACAGTTTAACATCGCGCCGTTTTGTGCATCGCACTGTTTTGCGCAGTTTATCACTTGCATCGTTTTGCGCATCGCACTGTTTTACGCAGTTTAACACTCGCGCCTTTTGGCGCATGACATTGTTTTGCGCAGTTTATCACTTGCGCCGTTTTGCGCATCGCACTTTTTACGCAGTTTATCACTCGCGCCGTTTTGCGCATCGCACTGTTTTCGGCAGAGTATCACTCGCGCGCTTTTGCGCATCGCACTGTTTTGCGCAGTTTATCACTCGAGCCGTTTTGCGCATCGCACCGTTATGCGCAGTTTATCGCTCGCGCCATTTTGCGCATCGGACTATTTTCGGCCGATTATCACTCGCGTGCTTTTGCGCATCGCACTATTTTACGCAATTTATCACTCGTGCCGTTTTGCGCATCGCACTATTTTACGCAATTTATCACTCGTGCCGTTTTGCGCATCGCACTGTTTTGCACAGATTATCACTCGCGCCGTTCTACGCATCGCACTGTTTTCGGCAGATTATCACTCGCGCGGTTTTGCGCATCGCACTATTTTGCACAGTTTATCACTCGTGCCGTTTTGCGCATCGCACGGTTTTGCGCAGCTTATCACTCGCGCCATTTTGCACATCGCACAATTTTGCGCAGTTTAACACTGGCGGTGTTTTGCGCATCGCACTATTTCGCGCAGTTTATCACTCCCGCCATTTTGCGCATCGCACTGTTTTGCGCAGTTTAACACTTGCGCCGTGTTGCATAACGCACTGTTTTGTGCAGTTTATCACTCGCGCGGTTTTGCGCATCGCACAGTTTTGTGCAGTTTATCACTCGCGCCGTTTTGCGCATCGCACTGTTTTGCGCAGTTTATGACTCGCGCCGTGTTGCGCAACGCACAGTTTTGCGCAGTTTATGACTCGCGCCATGTTGCGCAACGCACAGTTTTACGCAGTTTATCACTCCCGCCGTTTTGCGCATCGCACCGTTTTGCGCAGTTCATCACTCGCGCCGTTTTGGACATCGCACAGTTTTGCGCAGTTTATCACTGAAGCCGTTTTGCGCATCGCACCGTTTTGCACAGTTTAACATCGCGCCGTTTTGTGCATCCCACTATTTTGCGCAGTTTATCACTCGCGTCGTTTTGCGTATCGCACTGTTTTGGGTAGTTTAACACTCGCGCCTTTTGGCGCATCTCACTGTTTTGCGTAGTTTATCACTCGCGCCGTTTTGCGCATCGCACTATTTTACGCAGTTTACCACTTACGCCGTTTTGCGCATCGTACTGTTTTCGGCATATTATCACTCGCGCGCTTTTGCGCATCGCACTGTTTTGCGTAGTTTATCAGTCGCGCCGTTTTGCGCATCGCACCGTTTTGCGCAGTTTATCACTCGCGCCGTTTTGCCCATCGGACTATTTTTGGCAGATTATCATTCGCGCGCTTTTGCGCATCGCACTATTTTGCACAGTTTATCACTCGCGCTGTTCTACGCATCGCACTGTTTTCGGCAGATAATCACTCGCGCAGTTTTGCGCATCGCATTGTTTTGCGCAGTTTCTCACTCGCGTCGATTTGCGCCTCGCACCGTTTCGCACAGTTTATCACTCGCGCCGTTTGGCGCATCGCACTGTTTTGCGCCGTTTTGCGCATCGCACGGTGTTGCGCAGTTTATAACTCACGCCATTTTGCTCATCGCACTGTTTTGCGCAGTTTATCGCTGCTGCCATTTTGCGCATCGCACTGTTTTGCGCAGTTTGTCACTCCTGCCGTTTTGCGCATCGCACCGTTTTGCACAGTTTATCACTCGCGCCGTTTTGCACATCGCACAGTTTTGCGCAGTTTACCACTTAAGCCGTTTTGCGCATCGCACCGTTTTGCACAGTTTAACATCGCGCCATTTTGTGCATCGCACAGTTTTGCACTGTTTATAACTCGCGTCGTTTTGCGCATTGCACTGTTTTCTGCAGTTTAACACTCGCGCCTTTTGGCGCATCGCACTGTTTTGCGTAGTTTATCACACGCGCCATTTTGCGCATCGCACTATTTTACGCAGTTTATCACTCGCGCCATTTTGCGCATCGCACTGTTTTCGGCAGATTATCACTCGCGCGCTTTTGCGCATCGCACTGTTTTGCGCAGTTTATCACTCGTGCCGTTTTGCGCATCGCACGGTTTTGCGCAGTTTATCACTCGCGCCGTTTTGTGCATTGCACTGTTTTGCGTAGTTTATCACTCGTGTCGTTTTGCGCATCGCACAATTTTGCGTAGTTTATCACTCTCACCGTTTTGCGCATCGCACTGTTTTGCGTAGTTTATCACTCGCGCCATTTTGCACATCGCACCGTTTTGCGCAGTTTAACACTGGCGGTGTTTTCGCATCGCACTATTTTGCGCAGTTTATCACTCTCGCCATTTTGCGCATCGCCCTGTTTTGCGCAGTTTAACACTCGCACCTTTTGGCGCAGCGCACGGTTTTGCGCAGTTTATCACTCGCGCGCGGTTTTGCGCAACGCACAGTTTTGCGCAGTTTATCACTCGCGCGGTTTTGCGCATCGCATTGTTTTGCGCAGTTTATCACTCGCGTCGTGTTGCACAACGCACAGTTTTGCGCAGTTTCTCACTCGCGCCGTCTTGCGCATCGCACAGTTTTGCGCATTTTCTCACTCGCGTCGTTTTGCGCATCGCACTATTTTGCGCAGTTTAACACACGCGCCTTTTGGCGCATTGCACTGTTTTGCGCAGTTATCACTCGCGCCATTTTGCGCATCACACAATTTTACGCAGTTTATCACTCGCGCCGTTTTGCGCATCGCACCGTTTTGCGCAGTTTATCACTCACGCCGTTTTGCGCATCGGACTATTTTCGGCAGATTATCACTCGCGCGCTTTTGCACATCGCACTATTTTACGCAATTTATCACTCGTGCCGTTTTGCGCATCGCACTGTTTTGCACAGTTTATCACTCGCGCGGTTTTGCGCATCGCACTGTTTTGCACAGTTTATCACTCTTGCCGTTTTGCGCATCCCACGGTTTTTCGCAGTTTATCACTCGCGCCGTTTTGCGCATCGCACTGTTTTGCGCAGTTTATCACTCGTGCCGTTTTGCGCATCGCACGATTTTGCGCAGTTTATAGTTGCGCCATTTTGTACATCGCACCATTTTGCGCCGTTATCACTCCCGCATTTTACCCCTCGCACTGTTTTGCGCAGTTTAACACACGCGCCTTTTGGCGCAGCGCACGGTTTTGCGCAGTTTCTTTACTCGCGGCGTTTTGCGCATCGTACTGTTTCGCGCGGTTTATTGTCGCGCCGTTTGCTCATCGCACGGTGTTGCGCAGTTTGTAACTCGCGCAATTTTGCTCGTTGCACTGTTTTTGCGCAAGTTTATCTCGCGCCGTTAGCGCATCGCACTGTTTTGCGCGTTTATCACTCCCGTCGTTTGCGCATCGCACTGTTTTGCGCAGTTTATCACTCGTGCCGTTTTGCGCATCGCACGATTTTCGCAGTTTAATCAGTTGCGCCATTTTGTACATCGCACCATTTTGCGCCGTTTATCACTCCCGCCATTTTACCCCTCGCACTGTTTTGCGCAGTTTAACACACGCGCCTTTTGGCGCAGCGCACGGTTTTGCGGAGTTATTACTCGCGCGTTTTGCGCATCGCACTGTTTCGCGCGGTTTATGACTCGCGCCGTTTTGCTCATCGCACGGTGTTGCGCAGTTTGTAACTCGCGTAATTTTGCTCGTTGCACTGTTTGCGCAGTTTATCACTCGGCCCGGTTAGCGCATCGCACTGTTTTGCGCAGTTTATCACTCCGCCGTTTTGCGCATCGCACTGTTTTGCGCGGTTTACCACTCGCGCGTTTTGCGCATCGCACGGTTTTACACGGTTTATCACTCGCGCTATTTTGCGCATCGCACCGTTTTGCGCGTTTATCACTCGCGCCGTTTGTGCATCGCACAGTTTTGCGCATTTTCTCACTCGCACCTTTTGGCGCAGCGCACGGTTTTGCGCAGTTTATCACTCGCGGGTTTTGCGCAACGCACAGTTTTGCGCAGTTTATTATCGCGCGGTTTTGCGCAACGCACAGTTTTGCGAGTTTTATCACTCGCGCGGTTTTGCGCATCGCACTGTTTTGCGCAGTTTATCTCGTGCCGTGTTGTTCAAACGCACAGTTTTGCGCAGTTTCTCACTCGCGCCGTCTTGCGCATCGCACGTTTTGCGCATTTTCTCACTCGGTCGTTTGCGCATCGCACTGTTTGCGCAGTTTAACAACGCCCTTTTGGCGCATTGCACTGTTTTGCGCAGTTTATCACTCGCGCCGTTTTGCGCATCGCACTGTTTTCGGCAGATTATCACTCCCGCGCTTTTTGCGCATCGCACTGTTTTGCGCAGTTTATCACGCGCCGTTAGCGCATCGCACCGTTTTGCGCAGTTTATCACTCACGCCGTTTTGGCGCATGGACTATTTTCGGCAGATTATCACTCGCGCGCTTTTGCACATCGCACTATTTTAGGCAATTTATCACTCGTGCCGTTTTGCGCATCGCACTGTTTTGCACAGTTTATCACTCGCGCGATTTTGCGCATCGCAACTGTTTTTGCACAGTTTATCACTCTTGCCGTTTTGGTGCATCCTACGGTTTTTCGCAGTTTATCACTCGCGCCGTTTTGCGCATCGCACTGTTTTGCGCAGTTTATCACTCGTGCCGTTTTGCGCATCGCACGATTTTGCGCAGTTTATCAGTTGCGCCATTTTGCACATCGCAACCATTTTGCGCCGTTTATCATCCCGCCATTTTACCCCTCGCACTGTTTTGCGCAGTTTAACACACGCGCCTTTGGCGCAGCGCACGGTTTTGCGCAGTTTATCACTCGCGGCGTTTTGCGCATCGCACTGTTTCGCGCGGTTTATGACTCGCGCCGTTTTGCTCATCGCACGGTGTTGCGCAGTTTATAACTCGCGCAATTTTGCTCGTCGCACTGTTTTGCGCAGTTTATCACTCGCGCCGTTTAGCGCATCGCACTGTTTTGCGCAATTTATCACTCCCGCCGTTTTGCGCATCGCACTGTTTTGCGCAGTTTAACACTCGCGCAGCTTTGCGCATCGCACGATTTTGCGCGGTTTACCACTCGCGCCGTTTTGCGCATCGCACGGTTTTACACGGTTTATCACTCGGGCTATTTTGCGCATCGCACCGTTTCGCGCAGTTTATCACTCGCGCCGTTTTGCGCATCGCACAGTTTTGCGCATTTTCTCACTCGCGTCGTTTTGCGCATCGCACTGTTTTGCGCAGTTTAACACACGCGCCTTTTGGCGCATTGCACTGTTTTGCGCAGTTTATCACTTGCGCCGTTTTGCGCATCACACAATTTTACGCAGTTTATCACTCGCGCCGTTTTGAGCATCGCACTGTTTTCGGCAGATTATCACTCGCGCGCTTTTGCGCATCGCACTGTTTTGCGCAGTTTATCACTCGCGCCGTTTTGCGCATCGCACCGTTTTGCGCAGTTTATCACTCCCGCCGTTTTGCGCATCGGACTATTTTCGGCAGATTATCACTCGCGCGCTTTTGCACATCGCACTATTTTACGCAATTTATCACTCGTGCCGTTTTGCGCATCACACTGTTTTGCACAGTTTATCACTCGCGCGGTTTTGCACATCACACTGTTTTGCACAGTTTATCACTCGCGCGGTTTTGCACATCGCACTGTTTTGCACAGTTTATCACTCTTACCGTTTTGCGCATCCCACGGTTTTTCGCAGTTTATCACTCTCGCCGTTTTGCGCATCGCACTGTTCTGCGCAGTTATCACTCGTGCCGTTTTGCGCATCGCACGATTTTGCGCAGTTTATCAGTCGCGCCATTTTGCTATCGCCCATTTTGCGCAGTTTATCACTCCCGCCATTTTAACCCCTCGCACTGTTTTCCGCAGTTTAACACTCACGCCTTTTGGCGAGCAGCACGTTTTGCGCAGTTTATCACTCGCGGCGTTTTGCGCATCGCACTGTTTCGCGCGGTTTATGACTCGCGCCGTTTTGCGCATCGCACGGTGTTGCGCAGTTTATAACTCGCGCAATTTTGCTCGTCGCACTGTTTTGCGCAGTTTATCACTCGCGCCGTTTAGCGCATCGCACTGTTTTGCGCAGTTTATCACTCCCGCCGTTTTGCGTATCGCACTGTTTTGCGCAGTTTAACACTCGCGCAACTTTGCGCATCGCACGGTTTTGCGCGGTTTACCACTCGCGCCGTTTTGCGCATCGCACGGTTTTACGCGGTTTATCACTCGCGCTATTTTGCGCATCGCACCGTTTTGCGCAGTTTATCACTCGCGCCGTTTTTGCGCTCGCACAGTTTTGCGCAGTTTATACTGATGCCGTTTTGCGCATCGCACGTTTTGCACAGTTTAAGATCGCGCCGTTTTGGTACATCGCACTGTTTTGCGCAGTTTAATAGTCGCACTTTTGGCATCACACTGTTGTGCACAGTTTATCACTCGCGTCATTTACGCATACGTAACACTTTTTCGCAGTTTATCACTGCGCCGTTTGTGCATCGGACTGTTTTTCGGCGATTATCACTCGCGCGCTTTGCGCATCGCACTGTTTTGCGCAGTTTATCACTCGCGCCGTTTTGCGCATCGCACCGTTTTACGCAGTTTATCACTCGCACTGTTTTGCACAGTTTAACACTCGCGCAGTTTTGCGCATCGCACTGTTTTGCGCAGTATATCACTCGTGCCGTTTTGCGCATCGCACAGTTATGCGCAGTTTACACTCACGCCAGTTTGCGCATCGCACTGTTATGCGCAGTTTATCACTCGTGCCCTTTTCCGCATTGCACGATTTTGCGAAGTTTATCACTCGCACCGTTTTGCGCATCACACTATTTTGCGGAGTTTATCACTCGCGCCATTTTGCGCATCCCACGATTTTGCGCAGTTTATCACTCACGACGTTTTGCGCGTTGCACTGTTTTGCGCTGTTTATCACTCGCGCCATTTTGCGCATCGCACGGTTTTGCACAGATTATCACTCGCGCCATTGTGCACATCGCTCCGTTTTGCGCAGTTTAACACTTGCGCTGTTTTGCGCATCTCACTGTTTTGTGCAGTTTATCACTCCCGCCGTTTTGCGCATCGCACTGTGTTGCGCAGTTTAACACTCGCGCCTTTTGGCACATCGCACTGTTTTGCGCAGTTTATCACTCGCGCCGTTTTGCGCATTGCACGGTGTTGCGCAGTTTATAACTCACGCTATTTTGCTCATCGCACTGTTTTACGCAGTTTATCACTTGCGCAATTTTGCGCATCGCTCTTTTTTACGCAGTTTATCACTCCCGCCGTTTTGCGCATCGCACCGTTTTGCGCAGTTTATCACTCGCGCCGTTTTGCACATCGCACAGTTTTAGGCAGTTTATCACTGAAGCCGTTTTGCGCATCGCACCGTTTTGCACAGTTTAACATCGCGCCGTGTTGTGCATCGCACTGTTTTGCGTAGTTTATCACTCGCGTCGTTTTGCGCATCGCACAGTTTTGCGTAGTTTAACACACCGCGCCTTTTGGCGCCTCGCACTATTTTGCGCAGTTTATCACTCGCGCCGTTTTGCGCATCGCACTGTTTTTGGCAGATTGTCATACGCGCGCTTTTGCGCATCGCACTGTTTTGCTCAGTTTATCACTCGCGCCGTTTTGCGCATCGCACCGTTTTGGGCAGTTTATCACTCGCGCCGTTTTGCGCATCAGACTATTTTCGGCAGATTATCACTCGCGCGCTTTTGCGCATCGCACTGTTTTGCACCGTTTATCACTCGCGCCGTTCTGCACATCACACTATTTTCGGCAGATAATCACTCGCGCGGTTTTCCGCATCGCACGATTTTTCGCAGTTTCTCACTCGCGCCGTTTTGCGCATCGCACCGTTTCGCGCAGTTTATCACTCGCGCCGTTTTGTAAAATCGCACTATTTCGCGCAGATTATCACTCGCGCCGTTTTGCGCATCGCACGGTGTTGCGCAGTTTATAACTCACGCTATTTTGCCCATCGCATTGTGTTGCGCAGTTTATCACTTGCGCCATTTTGCGCATCGCACTGTTTTGCGCAGTTTATCACTCCCACTGTTTTGCGCATCGCACCGTTTTGCGCAGTTTATCACTCGCGCCATTTTGCGCATCGCACTGTTTTGCGCAGTTTATCACTCGCGCCGTGTTGCGCAACGCACAGTTTTGCGCAGGTTCTCACTCGCGCCGTCCTGCGCATCGCACAGTTTTGCGCAGTTTATCACTCGCGCCCTTTTGCGCATCGCACCGTTTCGCGCAGTTTATCACTCGCGCCGTTTTGCGCATCGTACTGTTTCGCACAGTTTATCACTCGCGCCGTTTTGCGCATCGCACGGTGTTGCGTAGTTTATAACTCACGCTATTTTGCTCATCACACTGTTTTGCGTAGTTTATCACTTGAGCCATTTTTCGCATCGCACTGTTTTGCGCAGTTTATCACTCGCACCGTTTTGCGCAGTTTATCACTCGCGCCGTTTTGGACATCGCACAGTTCTGCGCAGTTTATCACTGAAGCCGTTTTGCACATCGCACCGTTTTGCACAGTTTAACATCGCGCCGTTTTGTGCATCCCACTATTTTGCGCAGTTTATCACTCGCGTCGTTTTGCGTATCGCACTGTTTTGGGCAGTTTAACACTCGCGCCTTTTGGCGCATCGCACTGTTTTGCGCAGTTTATCACTCGCGCCGTTTTGCGCATCGCACTATTTTACGCAGTTTACCACTCGCGCCGTTTTGCGCATCGCACTGTTTTCGGCATATTAACACTCGCGCGCTTTTGCGCATCGCACTGTTTTGCACAGTTTATCAGTCGCGCCGTTTTGCGCATTGCACCGTTTTGCGCAGTTTATCACTCGCGCCGTTTTGCCCATCGGACCATTTTCGGCAGATTATCACTTGCGTGCTTTTGCACATCGCACTGTTTTGCACAGTTTATCACTCGCGCTGTTCTGCGCATCGCACTGTTTTCGGCAGATAATCACTCGCGCGGTTTTGCGCATCGCATTGTTTTGCGCAGTTTCTCACTCGCGTCGATTTGCGCATCGCACCGTTTCGCGCAGTTTATCACTCGCGCCGTTTTGCGCACCGCACTGTTTCGCGCCATTTTGCGCATCGCACGGTGTTGCGCAGTTTATAACTCACGCCATTTTGCTCATCGCACTATTTTGCGCAGTTTATCACTGGCGCCATTTTGCGCATCGCACTATTTTGCGCAGTTTATCACTTCGCCGTTTTGCGCATCGCACCGTTTTGCGCAGTTTATCACTCGCGCCGTTTTGCACATCGCACAGTTTTGCGCAGTTTATCACTGAAGCCGTTTTGCGCATCGCACCGTTTTGCACAGTTTAACATCGCGCCATTTTGTGCATCGCACTGTTTTGCGCAGTTTATAACTCGCGTCGTTTTGCGCATTGCACTGTTTTCTGCAGTTTAACACTCGCGCCTTTTGGCGCATCGCACTGTTTTGCGCAGTTTATCACTCGCGCCATTTTGCGCATCGCACTATTTTCGGCAGATTATCACTCGCGCGCTTTTGCATATCGCACTGTTTTGCGCAGTTATCACTGTGCGTTTTGCGCATCGCACGGTTTTGCGCAGTTTATCACTCGTGCCGTTTTGGGCATCGCACTGTTTTGCGCAGTTTATCACTCGTGTCGTTTTGCGCATCGCACGATTTTGCGTAGTTTATCACTCGCGCCGTTTTGCGCATTGCACTGTTTTGCGCAGTTTATCACTCGCGCCATTTTGCACATCGTACCATTTTGCGCAGTTTAACACTGGCGGTGTTTTGCGCATCACACTATTTTGCGCAGTTTATCACTCCCGCCATTTTGCGCATCGCATTGTTTTGCGCAGTTTAACACTCGCACCTTTTGGCGCATCGCACTGTTTTGCGCAGTTTATCACCCGCGCGGTTTTGCGCAACGCACAGTTTTGCGCAGTTTATCACTCGTGCAGTTTTGCGCATCGCACTGTTTTGCGCAGTTTATCACTCATGCGGTTTTACGCATCGCACTGTTTTGCGCAGTTTATCACTCGCGCCCTGTTGCGCAACGCACAATTTTGCGCAGTTTCTCACTCGCGCCGTCTTGCGCATCGCACAGTTTTGCGCAGTTTCTCACTCGCGTGGTTTTGCGCATCGCACTGTTTTTGCGCAGTTTAACACTCGCGCCTTTTGGCGCAGTGCACTGTTTTGCGCAGTTTATCACTCACGCCGTTTTGCGCATCACACCATTTTACGCAGTTTATCACTCGCGCCGTTTTGCGCATCGCACTAGTTTCGGTAGATTATCACTCGCGCGCTTTTGCACATCGCACTGTTTTGCGCTATTTATCACTCGCGCCGTTTTGCGCATCGCACCGTTTTGCGCAGTTTATCACTCACGCCGTTTTGCGCATCGGACTATTTTCGGCAGATTATCACTCGCGCGCTTTTGCGCATCGCACTATTTTACGCAATTTATCACTCGTGCCGTTTTGCGCATCGCACTGTTTTGCACAGTTTATCACTCGCGCCGTTCTACGCATCGCACTGTTTTCGGCAGATTATCACTCGCGCGGTTTTGCGCATCGCACTGTTTTGCACAGTTTATCACTCTTGCCGTTTTGCGCATCGCAACCGTTTTTCGCAGTTTATCACTCGCGCCGTTTTGCGCATCGCACTGTTTTGCGCAGTTTATCACTCGTGCCGTTTTGCGCATCGCACGATTTGGCGCAGTTTATCACTCGCGCCATTTTGCACATCGCACCATTTTGCGCAGTTTAACACTGGCGGTGTGTTGTGCATCGCACTATTTTGCGAAGTTTATCACTCCCGCCATTTTGCGCATCGCACTGTGTTGCGCAGTTTAACACTCGCGCCTTTTTGCGCAGCGCACGGTTTTGCGCAGTTTATCACTCGCGCGGTTTTGCGCAACGCACTGTTTTGCACAGTTTAACACTCGCGCAGCTTTGCGCATCGCACGATTTTGCGCGGTTTACCACTCGCGCCGTTTTGCGCATCGCACAGTTTCACGCGGTTTATCACTCGCGCTGTTTTGCGCATCGCACCGTTTGGTGCAGTTTATCACTCTCGCCGTTTTGCGCATCGCATAGTTTTGCGCAGTTTATCACTGATGCCGTTTTGCGCATCGCACCGTTTTGCACAGTTTAACATCGCGCCGTTTTGTGCATCGCACTGTTTTGCGCAATTTAACACTCGCACCTTTTGGCGCATCACACTGTTGTGCACAGTTTATCACTCGCGTCATTTTACGCATCGCACTCTTTTTCGCAGTTTATCACTCACGCCGTTTTGCGCATCAGACTGTTTTCGGCCGATTATCACTCGCGCGCTTTTGCGCATCGCACTGTTTTGCACAGTTTATCACTCGCGTCGTTTTGCGCATCGCACCGTTTTGCGCAGTTTATCACTCGCACTGTTTTGCACAGTTTATCACTCGCGCAGTTTTGCGCATCGCACTGTTTTGCGCAGTATATCACTCGTGCCGTTTTGCGCATCGCACGGTTTTACGCAGTTTACACTCACGCCATTTTGCGCATCGCACTGTTATGCGCAGTTTATCACTCGTGCCCTTTTCCGCATTGCACGATTTTGCGCAGTTTATCACTCGCGCCGTTTTGCGCATCGCACGATTTTGCACAGATTATCACTCGCGCCATTGTGCACATCGCTCCGTTTTGGGCAGTTTAACACTGGCGCTATTTTGCGCATCGCACTGTTTTGCGCAGTTTATCACTCCCGCCATTTTGCGCATCGCACTATGTTGCACAGTTTAACACTCGCGCCTTTTGGCACATCGCACTGTTTTGCGCAGTTTATCACTCGTGCCGTTTTGCGCATCGTACGGTGTTGCACAGTTTATAACTCACGCTATTTTGCTCATCGCACTGTTCTGCGCAGTTTATCACTTGCGCCATTTTGCGCGTTGCTCTTTTTTACGCAGTTTATCACTCCCGCCATTTTGCGCATCGCACCGTTTTGCGCAGTTTATCACTCGCGCCATTTTGCACATCGCACAGTTTTGGGCAGTTTATCACTGAAGCCGTTTTGCGCATCGCACCGTTTTGCACAGTTTAACATCGCGCCGTTTTGTGCATTGCACTATTTTGCGCAGTTTATCACTCGCGTCGTTTTGCGCATCGCACAGTTTTGCGCAGTTTAACACTCGCGCCTTTTGGCGCCTCGCACTGTTTTGCGTAGTTTATCACTCGCGCCGTTTTGCGCATCGCACTGTTTTTGGCAGATTATCATTCGCGCGCTTTTGCGCATCGCACTGTTTTGCTCAGTTTATCACTCGCGCCGTTTTGCGCATCGCACCATTTTGGGCAGTTTATCACTCGCGCCGTTTTGCGCATCAGACTATTTTCGGCAGATTATCACTCGCGCGCTTTTGCGCATCGCACTGTTTTGCACCGTTTATCACTCGCCCCGTTCTGCGCATCACACTATTTTCGACAGATTATCACTGGCGCGGTTTTGCGCATGCGCACGATTTTTCGCAGTTTCTTACTCGCCCATTTTGCGCATCGCACCGTTTTCGCGCAGTTTAATCACTCGCGCGCCGTTTTGGAAATCGCACTATTTCGCGCAGTTTATACTCTGCGCCTTTTTGCGCATCGCTCATGTGTTGCGCAATTATAACTCACACTTTTGCTCATCGCACTGTGTTGCGCAGTTTATCACTTGCCCATTTGCGCGTCGCACTATTTTGCGCAGTTTATCACCCCACTGTTTTGCGCATCGCACCGTTTTGCGCAGTTTATCACCCCGCTCCGTTTTGCACATCGCACAGGTTTTGCGCAGTTATCACTGAAGCCGTTTTTGCGCATCACACAGTTTTGCACAGTTTAACATCGCGCCATTTTGTGCATCGCACGTTTTGCGTAGTTTATCACAAAGCGTCGTTTTGCGCATCGCCACTGTTTTGCGCAGTTTAAACACTCGCGCTTTTTTGGCGCATCGCACTGTTTTGCGCAAGTTTATCACTCGCGCCGTTTTTGCATCATCGCACTATTTCCACAGTTTTATACTCGCGCCGTTTGCGCCATCGCACTATTTTCGGTAGATTACCACTCGCACGCTTCTTGCGGATCGCACTATTTTACGCAGTTATCACTCGCGCCGTTTTGCGCATCGCACTATTTTTGCACAGTTTATCAGCTCGCCCGTTCTACGCATCGCACTATTTTCGGCAGATTATCCAACTCGCGCGGTTTTTGCGCATCGCACTGTTTTGCGCAGCTTCTCACTCGTCCGTTTGCGCATCGCACGATTTGCGCAGTTTACCACTCGCCGTTTTGCGCAGCGCACTTTTTGCGCAGTTTATCACTCGTGCCGTTTTGCGCATCGCACCATTTTGCGCAGTTTATTACTCGGGCCGTTTTGCGCATCGCACCGCTTCGTACAGTTTATCACTCCCGTCGTTTTGCGCATCGCACTGTTTTGCGCAGTTTATCACTCGCGCCGCTTTGCGCAACACACAGTTTTGCGCAGTTTATCACTCGCATTGTCTTGCGCATCGCACCATTTTGCGCAGTTTATTGCTCGCGCCGTTTCGCGCATCGCACCGTTTCGCGCACTTTATCACTCGCGGCGTTTTGCGCATCGTACTGTTTCGCGCCGTTTATCACTCTCGCCGTTTTGCGTATCGCACGGCGCTGCGCAGTTTCTAACTCGCGCAATTTTGCACATTGCACCGTTTTGCGCTTTATATCACTCGCGCCATTTGGCGCATCGCACTGTTTTACGCAGTTTATCACTCGCGCCGTTTTGCGCATCGCACAATTTTGGGCAGTTTATCACTCGCGCCGTTTTGCGCATCGGACTATTTTCGACAGATTATCACTCGCGCGTTTTTATGCATCGCACTGTTTTGCACCATTTATCACTCGCGCCGTTCTGTGCATCACACTGTTTTCGGCAAATAATCACTCGCGCGGTTTTGCGCATTGCACGGTTTTGCGCAGTTTCTCACTCGCGCCGTTTTGCGCATCGCACCGTTTCGCGCAGTTTATCACTCGCGCCGTTTTGCAAAATCGCACTATTTCGCGCAGTTTATCACTCGCGCCGTTTTGCGCATCGCACGGTGTTTGCGTATTTTATAACTCACACTATTTTGCTCATCGCACTGTTTTGCACAGTTTATCACTTGCGCCATTTTGTGCATCGCACTGTTTTGCGCAGTTTATCACTCCCGCCGTTTTGCGCATCGCACCGTTTTGCGCAATTTATCAGTCGCGCCGTTTTGCACATCGCATAGTTTTGCGTAGTTTATCACTGAAGCCGTTTTGCGCATCGCACAGTTTTGCACAGTTTAACATCGCGCCATTTTTTGCATCGCACTGTTTTGCGTAGTTTATCACACGCGTCGTTTGGCGCATCGCACTGTTTTGCGTAGTTTAACACTCGCATCTTTTGGCGCATCGCACTGTTTTGCGCAGTTTATCACTCGCGCCGTTTTGCGCATCGCACTATTTTCCACAGTTTACCACTCTCGCCGTTTTGCGCATCGCACTATTTTCGGCAGATTATCACTCGCGCGCTTTTGCGCATCACACTATTTTGCGCAGTTTATCACTCGCGCCGTTTTGCGCATTGCACCGTTTTGCGCTGTTATCACTTGTGCCGTTTGCGCATCAGACTCTTTTCGGCAGATTATCACTCGCGCGGTTTTGCGGATCGCACAATTTTACGCAGTTTATCACTCGCG
>JAPPVO010005217.1:0-36263 GCA_030407325.1 Camellia japonica | reverse complement strand
TGAATTTTATTACTTATAATATTTTTGTAAAGCTTTTTATCTATGCGAAATTTATAACTAAGTTCAGTTTAGATGTATGTTAGATAATATTCATTTGAATTATTGGTTTATGCTATGAGTTTGTTTTTGTCAATGTAACACAGTAGGTGATATAGTCTTTTTCTTTCTTTCTTTATTTTTTCTTTTTTCTTTTATTCTTCCTAATATGCTCTTGAATTAAGTTAAAGAAAATTAATCATATTTTTATTTGGTTGAATTTGAATTTTTGCTTCTATATATTTTTGTTAGGAAGGGTGTTGCTTTTATATTAAGTTGATAATTTATTTTCATATAGGATTGGATTGTATATGTATTAATCTATTAAATAATTGTTCATTGTGCAATTTTTGTCATTTTTTTTTTTTTGTATTGTAAAGCACGATTGATGTGCTTTATTTATTTGTCATTTTTTTTCTATTGTGGAGCATTGATTGGTATGCTTAATTTGTTATTTGTCATTTTTTTTTGTATTGTAGAATATTGGTTGGTGTGCTTTATTTATTTATCATTTTCTTTGTATTTCAGAGCACTGACTGGTGTGCTTAATTTGTTACTTTACATTTTCTTTGTATTACAGAGTATTGGTTGGTGTGCTTAATTTGTTTGGCATTTTCTTTGTACTGCAAACCACTAGATGGTATGCTTAATTTGTTATTTATTTATTTTGATTGCAGAGCATTGGTTGGTATATTTCCTCTGATTATTTTATATGTTTTTGTGTTGTGGGACTCACACTTTGGTGTTTGTTTAAAATATTATACTTTTGTTGTGCTTGGATTTTACGTAGTATTTATGTGTTTACATTTCATTATTTCGTTTACCTATAAATTTTGAAAATCTATGTTTAAATTTATTTATTTACCAAGCGGCATACAATTTATTTATTATTCATTTATTTAATTTTTTTCACAGTAAACTGACCACCAAGCCATAGAAATTGGTTGATTTCAACTATTAGATTAAAATTGATGCAAAACTATAGCCATGAGATCTCTCTCTTTTTCTTTTCTTTTTTCAACCAAAGCTCACTCTATAAAAAAATGTGGTATATAGAAATTTAATTGGGTATTGTTGTTGGCCAGAGTAATAAAGTGCTTATTTTCTATTGCAAATTGCAAGTGGGTTTAAAAAACAAAAAGACTACAATAGTAAATATTTGGTGATATGGTCTTTGTTTGCATTTGTAGGAGTATAAAAAAGTTATTGTGTCATCACTATTTTCATGTTTTCTTGATAAATTGCAGTAATTTCCACCATATTACCTCTACCACTACTAATCATGGACACCACGATTTTTAGCCATTTAAATTTCTGTTTGACAAACAAAAATGCAACTATTTTTGCATTGAGAATTTGAGTTCAAATACTATATAATCACAATGATACTATTGAAACTTGCTTATTGTTAAAAATAAAATTTTCTAGCAAAACTTATTATTAAATTAAATTGGATAGTTTTTATATGTTTATCGTTAAGTTTGCAGTACAAATAGGGAGGGTCTAATTTTTTGATTAAATAACAGCTCTCTAAATTTTATAATTTTGCAAAATATTTAGATTGAGTGGATCTGAAAAGTGAAAAATTGTGACAATTCGTTTTAGGTGACCGCTCGAACGGTGAAAAGACCGCTCGAGCAGAGATGAGGTGCTCCCAGTAGTTTGTCTTGCAGGTTGAAGGACTGCTCGAGCGAACAAGTGGCGCTTCAGTAAAGATGAGAGGGTTCCCAATATCTCGTTTAACAGGCAAAGATACTGAGAGGTTTCATTTACCGCTCGAGCGGTGAAAAGACCGCTCAAGTAGTCTGCATGATATCTGCTACTTGAAAAGTGACTTTTAGATCAATTTTATGTACTTTTTCTTTTCTCTCTTCTTTCCTATCCCTCTAGCTCTGAAAACCCTAGCTATGTCTCTCTAGAAATCTCTCATTACACTAAGATTCAAGCTAAAAGCTCTTGCAAAAAGTGAAGTTCTCTTGGAGATCTTGGATTCTACTGATTGGATTTGGATTCTTCAGAGAGTTCCTCAAACACCTAGCTTTTTTGTCTTGATTCTTAAGGTATGACTACTTTTAACCTTGTATCTCTTTGATTTGAAGATGATTATGTGGTATTGCCATGACATTGATGAGTTGATGAATAATTGAATTTATAAATTGAAGTTTTCTTACAAAACTAGTATTTTTTCTACAATTTTCTTAAGATTTCTACATTTAGCAATGGATTATGGAAGTTTTTGATGAAGATTGATATTATATATGTTGGAGGGCAAAAACGCCAAATTCTATTTTTTTTTAAAAAAAGAAAGAAAAAAAACCTAATTTTGAAGTTTAGAAATAATGAAATGAAAACGCAATTGATCCTTAATTTTTTAAATTGATGATTGGTTTTTAATATTAAAGTGGTATTTGAAAGGAAAATTGTGAACTTGGAATGTTGTTGAGATGTTGGATATTGTCACTTCATATTTACCATAATTGCTTGGATGGTGAAAGACAACTTTTATGTTAATGAATGTATAACTTGAAACTTTGGAAAGATTATCAAGGAGAAGGTAAATGCATGTGAGTCTGGGTAGAGAGTTGGTTTTGGGAAAGTGTTGTGTATGGTTGGTACCCATGCAAGGAAGTCTAGGTGCCCAATTGCCATGTTTAGAGCCTATCGCCAGACGAATATAGGGAAATATTTTTGGGTGTCAACTGGTCTTGCCATATTGTAGTCAGTAAAAGTGAAAAAATGAATGATTTTGGGTGTCCATTCCTGCCGTATTGATAGCTAGAAAATGTAGGGATATTTTTGGATGTAAACCTATGTATACGTATGTATTTGGACTCTCTTTAGAAACTTCATGGCGTATTTACCCCCAGTATAGAATTTATCAAATTTGGAGAAACTGTGGATTCTTACTTTCTCTTTTAAAGTAATATAATGAGTTGAATTAAACATGATTTGGTTGTGATGATGCTATATGGTTCTTTGAATAACTAGATATTGTATTATAAGTTTTTCTACCACTACTATAAAAAGCATTTTTTGCAGCCGCTGCATGCCATCACAAATAACAAAAATATAGTCACAAAAGACCTTTTGCGATGGCCCATGGGACAGCAAATGGGGGTCGTGAATGTGAGGGTGATAAATATTTTTTGCAATTGCAAAACAGTAGTCACAAACTATTTGCGACCGCCTAACTTACTTATGGCGACTGATGTTTTGCCGTCGCAAAAAAGTAGAAAAAAAAATACCAACAATGTATTAGCGACCATCTTGTTACCGTCGCAAATAATTTTCAATGATATTTTATAAATAGTACAATAATAGCTTCAAGCGACGAATATTTTGAAATACATCTACCAAACAAAATCCTACTGAAAACAATAGAACCAAACCATTTATTTGAGACAAATTTGGCAAACCCATCTTTAGTTTTAGGCTTTAAAAAATGCTATTCAAGCTGCAATTACTTGTAAAATTATATAATCCAACAAGCTAGCTACAGAAAGGTTCAATAACCAATTGTCCTTACCAAATAATGATGCAATTAGCGATACAAGGTGCTCTTCCAACTCCTCTTTGTAGCCTTTTTTCTTGTTCTTCTTGTTCACAGGAATCTGGACAATGAGGAAAAAAAAAAAAACAAGACAAAAAGGATAAGAACAGTGAAACTCACTAAGATTATCACCTTTAATAATGACAACCAAGTGGATTAAAGAAACAAAATACACTCATAAAAGTGCAAATCTTAACACACTAGTTGTGTAACGAAAGGAAAAGAAATAAATAGATCATATTTCAAAGAATTCACCAACCAAAAAACACTTTGGGCATGTTTGATTGGGTAGATTGGAGCATAGTATTGGGATTATTAATCCGTGGGCCCAATTATCATATGTTTGTTTTAACATTTTGATTTAGGATTATTAATCCAATGGATAATTAATCCAACAAATTTGTAGGATTATTAGTAATGGGGTAGGGGTGGGATTATTAATCCAATGGATATTAATCCAATTGGATAGTAAATACCACACTAATTTAATAGGATTATTAATACTTCACTATTAATCTTGTAAATCAAACATGACCTTTAAGAAAAGGAATATAATTACAATGATTTATGAAAAACAGCAAGGTAGACACTAGTAAGTAGATACAGGTAATCACTTTTCAATGATGAATCATTCTCTGTCATGTTGTGTTTATAGTCAATTAACTTCAATTGTCCAAGAGCTAGAAAAATAAAAATAATAATTAAGAGTAAGATAAGACCAAATGTTACATATCAAAAGATTTTTGCATTGTCACAGGCACTAGCTTCTCCCATCTACTTGGTTGATTCTGTCTAAGAACATGTATATAGTCCCTTACCTTAGTTCTTAGTTCTTCTATGAATTTTCAGAATGTAAATATGGGAAAAATTATTATTATGTTTCAAATACTAACTTTAATATGAAAATAATTTTTTTAAGCTGTACAAAATTCAAAATAAATAATAAATAAACAAAACACTAAAACCAAGATGAAAGAATATTGATCCAAAAGTGCCATAAAGACCATCCTACATGCTGAAGACATGATGCATCAACCACTACAATGAATTTAACATTGCAGTCCAACTAAGTGATTGGAACCTGGGGGTTTGCAGGTCGGTGCAGAGGTTGACCACAATATAGCAAATTGAACACGTAAAAGAGCAAATATGACCACCCTATGGGGCTTCTCTAATGAACATTGGTCAGGGAAAGCAGACTGCATGATTTATTGCAAGTTTTCAAGTACAATTATTTCATATTTTCATTTTGTTATCAATCTCACTCCAAGATGTCCTGGATTTCTCCATTTTTGTTTTATTTATTTAATTATTTATTTGTGCTTTATAATTAGTTTTTTATTATAAATTCTTTTTTCTGTTACTTTATCGTAAAAAATAACAGCAAATGCTGACATTATTAAATAATTTAATTTATATTTTTAGTTTACCTTTTAAAATTGTGTCCGATTACAAAGAAAGAAAATATATATGTATATATAATTCCTATTGGAATTGTGGATAAAGGAGACATATATTATCAACAGTAACTGCAAGCATAACAAGGAGAAAACATGAATTGTATTTTGTTTATGTAATTGAACACAATTTTAAAGGGTAAAATTAGAAATGTAATTAAATTATTTAATGATGTCAACAGTTTTTTTTTTTTTTTTTGATGCTAAGGAGTCTTATATATATATATATATATATATAAAGGAGGCACACACAATCAACATTAATTGCAGGGATAATAAATAAAGAAAAAAATTATGAAAAATATAAAATTTTATTTATTTGTAATCGGACACAATTTTAAGGATAAATTAAAAAATATAATTAAATTATTTAATGATATCAGCATTTTTTGTTTTTTTACGATAAAGTAATAGAAAAAATAATCTATAATAAAAAAAATAAACCTCAAAGAAGGTTTATGTCACTTTAGAAACTTTAGGAAAGATTTTTGCAATTTCATTAAACCGTAGGAGAGGTCAGTGCAATTGAAAACTGAACCTTAAAAAATGTTTTAGTCATTTCAAAAACCTCAAGGAATGTTTTTGCAATTTTGTCAAATCTCAATAGAAGTCAATGTAATTTATCCTATTATTAAAAATAATTTATATAAGACACATACATAATTTAATAAATTTTATAAAACATTATTTTGATAAAAAAAATAATAAAATAATAAAATAAATAACCCGTGGCATGCACGGGTCTAACTGCTAGTGATTAATTATAAATGATTAAAATTAATACTAACATGTAAATTACGAACCACTTGAAAGCTTTAGAGAAGAATTTTTTTTTTTTTTTTACAATAATTTAGAGAAGACATTAATGTTGTGTTTGGTTGGGGGTTTGAGGAGGAATTTGAAAAGGTAAATAGAAAATGTACGTGAAATGTGAATAAAATATACTTACATTTCACCTAGTTTCACATATCTTTTTCCTTTCCCTTTCCAAATTCCTTTTCAAATCTCCCAATCAAACACAGTGTAAAGAAGACAGAATGGCCGGCCATATAAATGTATTTATTATTTAAATATTTTATTGATTTTAAAATTTATATGCATTACATTATAATGAAAGGAGAGACATTCTACACTGTGGACTGGAGGGTGTTGTTGAGTTATATGAAATTTCAAATGGAATCCATTTTGATGATTTGAATAGTTTATTTTGTCGGATTTTATACATAGATCAAATTAATTTGATAATTATAACAATATAATTTTATTGTTTTGTCTTAAAAACAAATTGATTCAATTATTTTATTGTTCATTTTTTCAGACAAATATAAAAAAATTATATAATTATAATTATTGAATCAATACCAATAGTCACCATGGTTCATCAAAGGGTTTCTGTCTTTAGAAGTTTGAATTCAAACCAAGTAGCTTCTAGATTCTTCAACATTCTTGCAGAAAGGTATATTACCATTCAAGAGAGAAATGATCGGGTGTTGAGTCACACCGAATTATAGTGTGATCACTCCTATTCCATCAAATTTATAAGACTTGATATTTTTTTTGGAAAATTATATTTCAGTAGAATAGTGGAAAAATAATTTCATTTTATTGGTGATGCAAGTCTCATGTGTGTATAGGTGAAAGTCCATTCCTATGTTTGGTGCAAGTTGTAACAGAAAATATTCTCATCTGTAGTACAATTATTTTATGGGAAAATGACTTAAACCCCTACAAGGGGCGCACCCCCACGACCCCCTCTCTCTCTCTGATTGGCCAGTTTTTCTTTTTCTTTTTTTTTTCCTCTAATCACCAGCCCCCACAGTGTGTGGGTTGGTGGGGTGGTAATTGGAGGGGGTCTCAAACACTTCCCTATTTTACGTCTGTCCCATCTATATATAATTTCTCAATTCATTTTTATGTTCAAAGCATACATAGTTTAGGATAAATCTTCTATATATATATATATATACACACACTATATATTAATCGAAATGTATTTTTGTTTTGAAAGACTCTATAAACATTAAACATTAATCTAAATTTTTTATTTAAAAAAATAAATGTTAAAAAATACACATAGTATAGAAATTTTAGCCTATCTAAATTTTTATAATTTTGAAATTTAAAGATCTTAATATAAATATTCCAAAAAAATAAAAATAAAATAGCTATATCTAACCTATCATACTTAACCCATATATAATTTGAAATTTGAAAATCTTTAAAAATAAATTTTCAAATATAACTTTAGTCTTATATAATTTTAAATTTTAAAAAAATTTATTTTTATTTTTAAAAACTATTTGGCGTCTAAAAAACTAAGAATTTTTTAGGCATCACGACACATTTATTAGTTTAAAAAAAAATCTGCGTGGCACACATGAAAAGAAATTTTAAAAAAAATGCATGTATAATGTATATTTTTATGTCGCGTCCAATAATACATGCGAAAAAGAACAATCAATATAGGGTAATCAATTATTATAGTTAACTCATTCAAATTTACATAAACATAGAATCTTACCTTTTGAAAAGAAAATAATGAAAGAGAGGGAGAGATATGGGGAGTGAATTGCAAATGGTTAGGAAGAGAAAATAAAGGAAAAGAATAGGAAAAAAAAAGAAAAGGAAAGAGCGGAAGGTGCTAAGAAAGGGAAAATTATATATATATCATTCTTCTACCATCTTACATTTTCTTTTATTTTGTATCAAAAAAATTTCTTTATCCCGTTAGAGATTAGTTCTATGGTATTTGATTTTTTTTTGTGTGTATATATAATTTGTATATCATATTGTATATATATATATATTTGTCTATATAGTAAAAAATATATATATATATTATTTATCTTCAGCCCTTTTGGTATTGAAATCCTGGTTGGTCCCTAATTATACCTCATGCCACCTAATAAAGAAAAAAAATAAAATTAATCCTAATTCGTATTATGATACTCATGGGTGATGGCACGATATTGTTGACATGAACAAATATAAATACTAATTTACACCCATTAAAGCATCTCCAATGAAGTATGCCAAAATAGTATTGTCAAAGTTATAATTTGACATAATGGTTTGCTAAATGAGTTGCTAAAGGCAAAATATAGCACGTGTGGAAAAATATGGTGCTCCAACGGTATGGTCTTGGAGCTGTTAAAAATAGCAATTGCTATATCTTGTGTCAAATTTGCCACAAATTTTAGCTATAACTAAAATTGGTCGCACAACAAATACAGAGAAAGACAACAAATTGTGGACGACCACCCGGATCACCACCGAATATTTGTTAAAAATGCTAATTTGGACGATCACCTAGACAACCACCCAACTATCACCTGAAAGTTGGTTAAACTAAAAAAGCAATTTGACCATTGGAGTAACAAGTTTGAATGCGATCCAAATTTTGTAAAGCTTTCTGTCGATGTGAATTTTCTTACTCGCAATATTTTTGTAAAGCCTTTTATCCATGCGAAATTTTATAACTAAGTTTAGTTTAGATATATGTTAGATAATATTCATTTGAATTATTGGTTTATGCTATGAGTTTGTTTTTGTCAATGTAACACACTAGGTGATATAGTCTTTTTCTTTCTTTCTTATTTTTTCTTTTTACTTCCTAATATGCTCTTGAATTAGGTTAAAAAAAATTAATCCTATTTTTATTTGGTTGAATTTGAATTTTTGCTTCCATATATTTTTGGCAAGAAGGGTGTAATGACCCAAATTTTTTTTTAAAAATAGCCAGCACATAATTTAATTGAGCAAATTTTTGAATTTAATTGCCGTGTAAATTCTGTGCGAAAACAGTTCGGTTTTATATTTTTTAAAAATAGTTTCCGATCTCAGAAAATTATGAAAGTTTTATATGTTGTTCCCATATGAGTCTATCTCGTTGGATAAAAATTCAGAATTTAATGATGAGTATTTATTTTATGAATATTCACGGACTAATTGGTGTTCAATTTAATTTATTGTAGAATTTGAAATTGAGTTTTGGGTGTTCGGACCAGGATTTGATATAAATTTGTTGGGACTATTTTGGTATATAATTGGACCATGTTTGATTTATGGGTGAGACCCATGATTTAGATTTAATTTAATTTGAGTTTGTTTAATGAATCATGTTTAACTGTTTGGTCCTTTTTAATTAGGTAATTGACAGTAACCACCCTAAGAGTTATTATTATTATATAGGATTATAATAAATATTTGATAGCTAATTTTATGGAGTATACCAAATGGCAAAAAATTATCTATGTTATATATTAAAATAAAGATAAGATACTTGGTTAACATGATGATGGTTTTGGGATGTAGAATAATATATGATGATGATTATGTTTTTTGGATGGAGGATGAATGGTGATAAAAAAAAATTAATGTTTCGTAGCTCGAAATTATCTCCCCCGAATCCCCCTAATGCCCAAAACGACGTCGTTTTGGGCATTAGGCTTTTTTTTTTCTTTTCTTTTTTTTCTTCCATTTCCAGGTCTGAAACGCAGAGGTTGGGAGAGGGAGAGAAAGAGAAGAGAGAAAGAGAAGAGAGGGGAAGAGGAGGAGCAACTCGCCTCCGGCAGCAGCTCGTCGCAGTCCGGCGGCAGCTCCTCGCAGCAGCAGCTCGCCTCCGGCAGTAGCTCGTCGCAGCAGCAGCTCGTCGCAGGCCCACTCCAGCTCGCCTCCGGCAGCAGCTCGTCGCACCACAGCTCGCCTCCGGCCCCCTCCTCCTCCTCCTCCCATCTCCTCCCCTCCCCCTCCATTTTTAGGCCCCCTCCAGTCCCCTCCTCCCTCCTCCCCCCTCCTCCCCTCCCCCTCCCCTCCCCTCCCCGCCCCTCCCCCTTCTTCGTCTTCTTCCGCTGTAAAAAAAAAAAAAAAAAGGGATTCGGGGGATTCGGGGGAGTTCGGATTCGAGCTCCCAATCGCAGTTGTAAAAAAAAATGGGCAGCATGGGTTCGGTGGGTGGTGGTGGACAATTATAAAAGAGAGAGAGAAAGAGAGAGAGAGTCAATGTATTTTTGAACATTTTTTTAGCTCCCCAATAGTCACCCCCTCCAGCAGCCTCATTAGCCGAGTGTCTATTATATCAAATTCATCACCCCATTCCTTTTTCTCATGTACTGCCCCCTACCACACTCTCTCTTTATTTTTTTTAAATAATTTTCCACCACCACCCACTGAACCCATGCTGCCCATTTTCTCATATCATCATTCATCCTCCACTCAAAAAAAACATAATCATCATCATATATTATTTTACATTCTAAAACCATCATCATGTTGACCAAATATTTATCTCTATTCTAATATATAAACAACGGAAATTTTTCGCCGTATGGTACATACCATAAAATCAATTATCAAATATTTATTATAATCCTATATAACAAATAATAACAACTCCTAAGGTGGTTACTACCAATCACCTAATTAAAAAGAACCAAACAGTTAAACATGAGTCATTAAACAAACTCAAATTGAATTAAATATAAATCATGGGTCTCACCCATAAATCAAACATGGTCCAATTATATACCAAAATAGTAACAACAAATTTATCTCAAATCCTGGTCCAAACACCCAAAACTCAAATTTCAAATTCTGCTATAAATTAAACTAAACACCAATCAGTCCGTGAATATTCATAAAATAAATAAGTATCATTAAATTCTAAAATTTTTATCCAACGGCTTACAATAAAAGAGATGACACTACTCTTTACAACAACAAAAATAACACTCAGCCAAACAACAAATGAAGTAGTACAATCCATCACTATATTACACTTATGAAATGGTAAAACCCATTGTTTGATCTTCAAATCCGAAAAGCATTCCCTGTACACATGTACAGGCCGGGGGTGAGCAACCACTAGCTTACCAAGTAATCTCATATTAAAATATTAGAAGATATGCGGGTACCAAAATACTCGTACATATACGTGAAATCATATCATGTCAAAATCATATGATTTTATTACATAATCTCTTGCATCCAATTTATTTAATTAACCACAACAAGTTAACTTAAATAAATAAACATGTTTCGATAGCAACAGGACATTCTTTTCAATTCATTCAATTATCTCATTATCAATTGAATCAAATAATTAAACAATTTATCAAATTCATTTTATACAATCTTATTAGATGAATGCATATGCCATGTCATGCTAAAAATATTTTTCTCATCTTTTGAAAATCTATGCACAATGCCAATTTGAAAACACATTAATCCAACAATTTCAATAAAATTCCAAGATAGTAAATACATCTCAAGTAATCCTAGGCTAGTGTGTGCAAGTAGACTATATAAGTACTATCAATTTTTCATTTTTACCAGTATTAATTGGAAGGCTCGACACCGATAATCTGTCATTTTACTAATATTAACTGGAAGGCTCGATACCTATCCACGCGGTTTCTGGTCTTTCACCATGGACACTCAGGACAACTTAACCAATATCAAACTACACCCCTAGCCGGACTTACCAACGTATTTACCCAAAACAATTCAAAATGATCTTGTTTCACCAAAAACAATTTCTTCTCAAAACAATAGTTTTCAATTGAATTCGAAATTCATGATAACAATAAAATGGAATGCAATGCAATATGTAACAATGCATTAGAATAGTTCCAATTTCAATTCCACCACACAATGCTCCATTGTGATCAAATTCCATATCTCTATCAATGTAATACCATGATACAATCCCAAGAGATAATATAATAATGTCAATGTTCATGTATTTACCACATGTAAATCAACAAACTTCCAACTTAGTCATTTCAAGACAAATCTATAGCCTATTAGCACACACCAAATATTAAAACTATTTATTAATTTCCCAATTGTTTTGACTCACACAAAACCTTCAATTAATTTTTTTGTTTCACCTCAACCAAGATAACCAATATGATTTTCACCAAATCCCATACTTATTAAGTATTACCATTTCCATCCTACTATATCAAAAATTATAGTATAATCTCAATAACACACTTTTAATCATAATAGATATAACCTTTTAACTAAAACTAATTTAATCCACTAAATTAGTAAGTTTATTATATTCAAAAAATTTCAAATTAATAATACCAAACCTAACTTCACATGCATCATCCCTCAAACATAACTATATTTCAACATAACCATTTTTCATGCTAAGCTATTTAAAGAGGTAATATTTTTACCAAATTCTCTACCAATAACAATTTCACAACTTTTTCTAAAATTACTTAACCAACATGATATTTACATCAAAAATTATGAAATATGCCCAATAGTAACATTTTCAAGATTATGAGTCCGAAAGTCCACATTTTACATTTTTATTTTCATAAAAATGAACACAACTTAATCATCAACATATCATCTTTCATAAAATATCATGAATATAACACTTTTAGAGTTTTTAATCCCAAAACAACTCCATAATTCCTACTTAAGCATTTACTCCATATTCCTCAACATTAATTTATTTTTCTAAAAAATAAATTCCAAATAAAAAAAAATTCAACTTTATATTTCTCAAAATAAATCATCTAATCATAATATGATGTAAATACAATCATACAACTATTAAATTTTTATTTTCAAATTTCTTTGCAAAATTGTTAATACAAAATGATTTTTTTTCAAATCAATCTCAAAATATCAACATTCATAACATTTCAACATAATTTTTCTTCCAAAAATTACTAAACAAAAATCTAAATATATATATATATATATAATAACCCAAACATAGCTTTAATATAAAAATATGAAAAAGGTCCTTACCTCAAATATGAAGAAAAACAAATCCGAAAATGCAAACATCGCCCGATCATGAATCCGAGATCACCATTGTGAAGATCACGACGAGCTCTCCGACTTTCATTTACAACACTTTTGCAAAATCTATAGCGACCCCGGTCTTTTTTCCCATTTGATTATTGTATCCGGACTTACGTTCCGTGGATTCCGCTGTTATATTTGTTGTATTATGGTTGTTGTCGTCCTATTTTTTTTCTTATTTTGGAGTTATAGGATGTGTTGGGCGGGTTTGGAACAGGTTGGTTGAGCTTAGGAACCAAAACTAGTTGCCAAGATTTTAGCTTGTCCGCTCGAGCGGGGGTTTTGGCGCTCGAGCGGGAAAAACACCCATCCAGTATTTCTTGTGCAGGGTTGGACGCTCGAGCGGGAGTTGGGCCGCTCGAGCGGGAGTGTGTGACTGATGCTTGAGCGGGGACTTGGACGCTCGAGCGGGGACCTGGTTTGTCGAGATGCTGGGAGTGTGCATCCGCCGCTTGAGCGTGGTATTGTCCGCTCGAGCGGGAGTCTGTGAGTGTCCGCTCGAGCGGGGTTTTGTCCGCTCGAGCGGATCGGCTGGGTATAAAATTGTGTTTTAGCGTTTTAAAGCAGTTTTTCAGCCCCTTTCAGGTTATAAAACCCTAGATTACGAGTTCTCTCTCTCCCAACTCATCTTCTCTCCTAGGTTTCATCTATTTAGAGTGAGTATCTAACCTGGTTCCTTCATTAAAAAGGTAGAGTGGGTCGAGGGCTTCCATTTAATCTGAACAGTTGTTGATTTGGAGCACTTTGGAGTTTGGGCTATCATCTCCGTCTTCTTCTTTTTGGGTTCTTGCTTCGAGGTAGGGATTTCCTACTCCGTTTATATGCTTTAATCCTAAGTGTTGGTATTTTGGTATGTGGGGGTAGTTTGGTAATTTTGGGAGAAACCTTAGGGTTTTGGCTTAGATTAATTTGTGTAATTAACTTAAGGGAAAAATGTGGAATTTGGTTTAATTCATGAGGTTGAGGAAATTATGAGATTAATGATATAATTGAGTAGTTTAAATACTTACCTATGAAAATGTTGATTTTACATTCAATGTTGTATTTATTTCTTGTTTAGAAATAACTGTTTTGGGCTATCGGTGGAGGATAGCCATTGATTGTTGTAGACCTTGCATGTGGCTTAGGTATAACTGGAATTATGTCACTCATTGACTGTTGAATTAATACAGAACATTACTTGTATTGATTATGTGTTGTATATGGCAATTGTGTGTTTCATTGCATATGCATTTCATTTGGAGGAGATAGGGGATGAACTCCACGGTTTAGGGGAAGATAGGGGATGGACCTCTAAACCGGATTTGTTGGGAGGAGATAGGGGATGGACTCCAGTAGCATCACTCATATGTGTGCTTATTGATAATAGCAATATTGCTATTTGTTGTTGACATGATGCATCATTATAATGTGTATCAATTGGAAGTATGGATGTGTTGTGATTTGAGCTTTAGTCTCATCTATTTTGTGACATCTGGATCACTGTGATAGTTGGCCAGGTTCTGAGCCATAATGATATAATTTGAAAGTTGAATAAAGATTGGAAAGTGAAAAGTGTCATAGACAATATGTCATAGACAATGTAGGCATTCGTGTCATGAAATTGGAAATTGATTATCTCGTGTTAACCATGTATCGAATGCTAATGCTTTAGTTAATTCATATGCTTGGTTTAGTATTTTTCTACTGGGCTGTGGCTCACCCTATATGGGAACTTCATTTTCAGGTTCAGGTGGTTCACTACCTCCAAGGACTTAGCTTGTGAGGATTTGGACTCGAAGATTTGCTTTATTTTAGTTGTTTTATTTGAACAATTTGTAAACTTTCAAGCCTAGGGCTTTATTTGTTTTTGAGTTAGAACTCATGGAATTGTGTCCAAGTGTTGGCTTGGCAAGATTTAAGCCCATAGGGCATTTATTATGATGTTTTATTTCATGGAACTCTGATGAATGGAATAAGTTACTTTATTTCCTTATAATTCCGCATGTTAATATTATGTATTATGGGTTTATTTTTGAGGGTGTTACAAAATCTCACTCTAAAGACTCCCACTCTAAGCTCAAAAATTAAGCAACAATAGAGGGGAAAAAAAAAGAGAGAGAGGGAGAGAGAGCTAATGTATTTTTGAACATTTTTTTAACTCCTCAACAGTCACCCCCCTCCAGGAGCCTCATTAGCCGAGTGTCTATTATATCAAATTCATCACCCCATTTCTTTTTCTCATGTGCTACCCCTACCACTCTCTCTCTTTAATTTTTTTTCAAATAATTGTCCACCACCACCCACCGAACCCATTGCCCATTTTCTCATATTATCATTCATCCCCCACCAAAAAAAAAAAAAAAAATCATCATCATATATTATTCAACATCCCAAAACCATCATCATGTTGACCAAATATCTTATCTCTATTCTAATATATAAACATACATAATTATTTGCCATATGGTACACACCATAAAATCAACTATCAAATATTTATTATAATCCTATATAATAAATAATAACAACTCCTAAGGTGGTTACTACCAATCACCTAATTAAAAAGGACCAAACAGTTAAACATTAGTTATTAAACAAACTCAAATTAAATTAAATCTAAACCATGGGTCTCACCCATAAATCAAACATGGTCCAATTATACACCAAAATAGTCCCAACAAATTTATCTCAAATCCTGGTCTGAACACCCAAAACTCAATTTCAAATTCTGTAATAAATTAAACTGAACACCAATCAGTTCGTGAATATTCATAAAATAAATACTCATCATTAAATTCTGAAATTTTTATCCAACGTGCTCGACTCATATGGAAACAACATATAAATATTTCATAATTTTCTAAGATCGGGAACTATTTTTAAAAAAATACAAAATCGAACTGTTTCCGCACAGAATTTACATGACAATCAAATTCGAAAATTTGCTCAATTAAATTATGCGCTGGCTATTTTTAAAAAAAAAAAAGAAATTTGGGTCATTACAACCTACCCTCCTTAAAGAAATTCCATCCTCGAAATTAAACTCAAGTAATGTAATACATTCTACAATCACCCACAAACTCACTCAGGAACTTACTAATGCATCAACAAAATTTATTTGACTACTACATGAGCCTTAACAAGTCACACCGATAACAAACCAAATCATGACATTTGCACAACTACCCTCCTTTGCCTTTTATCTGGCGCTTCATCGTCTCCATGTCTGCTGCCATCCTCCATATCAATTCGTCTTGCTCCCTTACCCGTTCTTCCAGAACCTGAGGACCCAACCTTCGCATCTGCCTTTCAAGGCTCTGGGAGCGATGAGGACTGGAGCCCCGTCTTTCACGGGTATCCCTCCGCGGGTTCCATCGCTGGGGATCTAACTCTGCCATGGGCAGAATAAAAGGTAAGCCTTCGCGCCTTCCGCCTCCCTCCGAGGTTTGCCCATCAATGGCAGAGTGTGGCAAGTCTTCATTATGCGCCATTGAAATTAGTTGAAAGAAAACTTAATCAAGAGGCTGGTTCTTTGTGATTGCGTTTCTCACAGACGGCGCCAATTGTACAAGTACGAAATAATCTTCTCGTATAATCCTGGTGATCAAGTTTTCACTCCTCCAAATGTCGTCGCTTTACTACCTGAAAACACAAACGGGAGCTAGCCGGCGGGTGTGTGCCGAAAACCTCTCCGATGCCTAAGTCAGCAAATAGACAATAGACATAAAAGCTTTGTGTATTCTAAAGTAAGAATTGGGATACTTGTACATAGGTCCTGCTATGAGCTTTTATAGGTTCTGCCTGGCCCAATCCTAGTAGGATTCCAACTCTCCTTATAAGAGTCCTCCTAAGAATCACACACCCTACTCACTACTAACCAAGTGAGATGGTTTGCACAATCCTAGTAGGACTCTACTCTCCTTAGCAGAGTCCTCCTAGGAACTACATTCCCAAGGATAATGCATATTCTGATAACTCCTTACTCACTGCTTGTCTAAGTGAGATAGTTGTAACTCTTACTCTGGCTAGCACAAGACATAACCGTGCTTACACAGCTCGGTGCTAATTAAGTCAATTTAGTCAACCTAGTCTTTGGAATGACCTCCTGCCGAGCTATCGATTCCCACAGACGGCGCCAATTGTACGACTGCTAGACTAGGCCACTAATAGCCCACCTTTGACCGAACCAATGCGACCAAGGGCCAAGGCTACTGAGATAATTACCTCGGTTCGTGGCTCGGCCCAAGACTATATCTATCTCGGTCCATTCCAACAAACTTACTTAGCTCGGCCCAATTTATGCATAAATTACCCTCTCAAAGCCCTTACTAGTACAAACCATTAAGTGATTCTTATATCCACATTGATAACCCACAGCAACAAAATTTAAAAGGCATTTCTAATGATTATTTAAATGAAAGTAACTGAGTGCTTTTTATTGGTCTTTATGACAGGATTGCAGGCTATGCAGCTTCTTTCTTGCTTGAACCTTAGTAACAACAAAATGGGTAGTTTTTCTGCCTGGAGCCTTTAACACAGCTAAAGTCATTGAAAGTGTTGGATATCTCATACAACGAAATTGGTGCATACGCTGTCGACACAAGAAGGTACTTGTGCTCTTCTCCCCTCTCCCATACAGTAGGAAGTGATTGGAATTTTGGTGAATTTGCAATTAGTGGTGTCAATTGTGACAAATTACTGGGAAGCGTTTGCAATTTTCAAAGACTCAAAGTTGACACAATGGTGTAGAACTGCATTGATTCTACATTCCTTATCCTGTTTCTCATGCGGTTAAGTTGTAGCTTTGTTTCATATAATTTACCAAAGAAAAGTTGCTGTTTTATAAGATAGTGAACATTTGCTTATAGACACTTTTTACCCCAACTATTTTGCCATATGGTCTTTTGGTAATTTTATAAATTTATCAATTGATCTCTATTTTCCCCATTTAATTATTCTTGGTTTCATATTAAATCAGTGAAATATTTAGCTGAAATTTTCATCCAAGGAGATTATTTAGAAAAATACGGAGGAAAAAGAAGAAGAATATGCTTCCAGTTTTTATGGATTTAGAAAAAAAAAAAACGTAAGATGGGGTGTGCTTAGAGATATAATATGGTGGGTGTTAGAGAAAAAAAAATTGACAAAGAGGTTATATTAATGCGATGAAGGGCATGTATAATGGAATTTTGACTACAATTAATTCACTTGCAAGAGAAACAAATGAATTTCTGATTACTCGAAGATACACCAAGAGTTAGCCTCAAGTCCATACCTATTTGCCTTAATTATAGACAAATTGATTTGACATATTTTAGATGATGTCTTATGATTTATGCTATTTACGGATGTTATTATCATAGTGGATGAAATTAAAAGAGGAATTAACACTAAATTAGAAATTTAGATAGAATAGAAGCACTTGAGTCGTTAAAAAACATTTTTAAAATAATACTGAAATTGTACACATGGAATATTGCTTCAATAACAGTAGAAATAGAAATAGCAGACAAGTTGAGGTCGAAAAGCAGGAGGTACCAAAGGGTGAGCAATTTCGTTATGTAGGTTCAATTATTAATAAGAATGGAGTGAGGTTGAAGATGACGCGACCCGTAGAATCAAAGTAGGCTCAAATACAGCTATCTCCATTCGAAGCAACCCTCTCCATATGTGTCCAGGTTTCTTTAGTGGACTAGATAAAAGTAATTGTGGTCTGAAATGTTGGGCTGTTGGCTTGATGTGTTAGTTAAATAGGTATCGATGACAGCATTTTGGCTTGAATGAACTTTACAAAGAGATTAAACAAATCAAAATCAAGAGTACATCGAAGAAACTGATCGAGTCAACGAAACCCAAAATAACATGGATGTAGTCGAATGTGCAGGCTGCAGTGGCCTCAAGTATCTGAACTGCAAACATTTGGAAATGGAGAAATGAAGAACTTTGATTGTCAAAGTGATGAAGCCATCATGAATCCTCCTGCCACAATGCTGTATGATTGATCTGTACATTTGGATTTCAAATTGTCGATTAGGAGAAGATTAAAAATCATAAGATTGAAACCTAAAATGAGATGGAAGACATGGGAATTATCACTTTTTATTTATTTATTGTGTTTCATTTTTTATTTTTGTTTTCTAGGAAACACAGGGTTAATTTTTATAGAAATGAGTCAAAAAGTAGATACCAAATATTTAGATAAATATGAAAAGTGAAACAAATTCAAACTCACCAAATTTATTCTTAAAGTGATATGTGTTTTCTTTCCTCCAAATTCCTTGGACACGCATTAAAAAATAAGCCAAGATAGACACTAAAAAGCATTCCTAGGAGGGCACAAAGGCACACAGCCGTGCTCATCCTCATAACCTTAGACACTTCAGTATTGAACTCTCCCATTTTGTTCTCGTTTAGGCTCTCTTTTTGGAGTAACTAGTTCAACCTTGTTTGATCAACTTATATTTTTGTCATATACAGCAAGGTATATTTATAGGTGTCTTATTAAGTCAACCTTAGAATTCTTGCTCAACACTCACAATTTCTTAAGGTTAGGTATTTGCCTTGCTTTAGAATGGTATTAGTCAATAAACAATGGGGCAAATTATGACGGTAGTTCTTGTATTTTGGTCATTGTGAAATTTTAGTCTTGTAATTTTAATTGGCTCGATTCTGATCCTAAATTTATGAATTTGTCTCAATTTGGTCCAATTGATTTGAACTTTTAGCATTTTTTTTAAATAGAAAATATGCATTTAAGTGTTATGTGTCATATTTTTAATGATACAATTATAAACTTACTCAACTCAGTGAGTTAACCTCAATCAATTTAGTGATAATTTTTTTAAAAAACACTAACAATATTATCAATTGGACCAAATTGACACAATTTAAAATGAATGATCAAAATTGTGCTAATTGAAAGGGTAGGGATCAAAATGATACAAGAAATAAAATATAGGGATTACTGGTGTAATTTACCCTAAACAATAAACCAACTAACCAAGCATTACGACAACCAATAAACTAGTCTATGTAGGCCTATTGTAAAATAGTTTAAGCTTATTTTAACTTAATTCCGGCCAGATTTTAAAAAGTTTGTTAGGTCATTTTCGGTCCTTAAATTTTTACTCAAATTTAAGAAAAAATGATTCATTGACATAATTCCCTCCCCAAACCCTCTCAAATGATGTGACAAGCAAAATTTGAAAAGTTGATCTACATTCAAATATTCCCTCAAAACTCTCTTTATATGCATTTTGTTTTGCCACCTCATTAGGGGGATGATTGTGAGGGGAAGAAATTGGGTGGATGTAGCATTGCTGCAAATTTAATTAAAAATCTAAGTTTGATTTGATATGACATTCCATTGGATAAACTTAGGTTTGAACGTAAATTTGGGCAAAACTTCAGTAATGACAGAGTGGTAAATTTGAAAATTACAAAATGATGTTGAAAAAAATTCAAGTATATATTTAAGTATTCTTTAAATTGGGTTAAAAATGGGTAAAACTCAATTTCATATAAATTTGAGTCAATGAGTAGAGCGGTGTTTTGCAAGATTTTTATCCAAATTTAAATTTGATAAACCTTGTTTGACATTAGACTAATATAGTTAAAAAGTCACTATAAATTATTATATCATTTTCTCTATTTTTTTTAAAAAAATTAATTAAAATAACACTTCTCAAACCATAGGGGTTGAAAATGTCCCTAGATGGTGGTTTTCAACTTTTGCTAGTGTGGGAAGATTTTTTAGTTGGAATTTACTTAATTATGGTTCCCATATGAACAGTTCCCCCCACTTATTTCTCTCCTACTCTCGAATCTCTATGACTAATAAGGACAAAAAGATAATTACAGAATGGGGGTGATGGAACAAACTTAAGAGTTTTTTTTAATATCTAAAAAAAAAAACAATTTAGAGAATTGACCCACTTTTCAAACTATTTGGGAAACTAACCTGCGTTTGAAATCGCATTTTGAAAATGTGATTTTGAAATTGAAATTGCATTTTCAACATGCAATTTCACCATATCATCATAAATTGCATTTTCACCTGTGATTTCAAGGTGAAATTGCATGTTGAAAAATGTAATTTCAATTTCAAAATTGCATTTTGAAAATGCGATTTCAAAAAGTTAGTTTTCTAAATAGTTTGAAAAGTGAGTCAACTCTCTAAATTGTTTTTTTTTTTTTAGAATATTTAAAAAAAAAACTCTAACAAACTTAACCAATGCAATCATGAAAGCTACATTGGACCCACTCTTTAGAGTAAGTAAATCTTGAATTCTAAAAAGAAAAATGTTTAGGAGTTTTAGAGGAAGAGCTTTAGAGAGAGCGCTAATGGTGGGTTCCACCATATGATGTGATGTTTTGGTTATTTTTTATTTTTTATTCTTTTGCTTTGCCACATCACTAGAGCTCATATTAGAGTTATAATTTTAATCTCTTAATCACTTTCCTTCTAAAGATTGCCTACAAATCACACTTATCGGTTAAGTCTGAGAGAAACACTAGTAAGAGTCGAACTCGATATGTTTTTGTTTACAGTTCATTCTTAGGGTCTATCCTTTTGCCACTAGGCAAAGTCATTCATTTATGTGATCACATTTTTTTACCATATCATTTATCACAATTGCCTTGAAATTGTCCCTAGTGATGGAACCAATTTAACCAATGCAATCATGACCATGAGATGGTAAACTAATATCATTAAAAATAAATAAATGTAGTAGTATTATTATTAATCATATAGATAAAAAAAAATAAAAAATAAAAATATGATTATGTCTTTATATCGAAATGTATGTTCTATTATTAATTATTTTTATATTTACGTATTACCTGCATTAGTTACGTTCCCCCCCCCCCCCAAAAAAAAAAAAAAAAAACAACTAGATCATAATATTTATCTCAAACTTCTAAGATTACTAGTGCCAAACGGAACTTGTCTTTTTTAGTGGACAAATTACATCAGTGGTCTCTAAAATTTTCACATTGAATCAATTCCATAGTATCTTAGCAAAACACCATTGACAAAAAGACTTTTTCAAAGTAATATAAGAAAATTTACAAACAATTCGTAAAGAACTTGGTTAAGTTTTTATTTATTTTAAGGAGGAAAAACTTGGATCAGTTCTATTGCCCAAAATGGTAAATAGCATGCAATAGAGATGAGGAGGTGATCATGACAAAGATGAAATCTCACAATTTGCAGCAATTGCAGCTGCAGCAAAAGTAGTGGTCTCTGGACGTGACCTTCTCAGCAATGGCCATCAGTCGAATCTCACGACCTTACCCCAACTGAGCCCCACCGTCGAACAAACCCCCCTTCTTTTTCCCCATCGAACCATCTGCTAAACATAAACCATCTCTTTCTACAATTGAGATCCACATGTGTGTTTATTTGATTGAGTTAACTCACTCTGAATAATGTACAAAATATTAAATTTACAATTTTACCCTTTAAAATGAGGCATGTGACATGCACATGGCCAATTTCCGTCAAAAAACTCAACTACCATTTTCAATTGGGATAAAAAGAGACAAAATATAAAATTCAGAGTTAAAATCAAGCGATTTGAAAATATAGGGACTAAAATAATACAAAAGTATACCATATGCATCATTTTACGGGTGAACATCGTAGCATCTTCCTTTTCTCTATGCTAATTGTTGGTATGGTGTGTAAGATTGGCTGATGCCTATTGAAATTGTGATAATTGATTTAGATCCCTGTGGATAATTGTGTGGACTACTGAAATCAATGTGTAGTTAGGAGCTAATCATCTGCATTTGCATCTACATATATGGAAACTTATGATATTTTGGTTACATTGACAGTTTTATTGCTTTGGCTTTTGTTAGTGTGTGGGATTCACCTAAAAAAGTTATATATATATATATATATATATATATTTTAAATTTTTTATTTTTTTCTTTCTAAATTATGTCTATTTTTTTTACTTTTTAGGTTTGTTAGACGAATCTAAAAAGTAAAAAAAAATAAAAATAATCCTAAAGACAAAAAAAGTTACAAAAAAATAAAAATTCAACTGTTTTTGTTTTTTTTTGAAATCATTTTTGGACTTTTTTCTTCAAAATTTTCAAATTTTTTGATATTTTCTAATTTCTCTAGTCGAGTAGAATTCAAGAGTGTAACACTTTTTAATTTTTTTTAAAAAATCATTAAAGATGAAAAAAATCAACAAAAAGTTATTAAAAAAGCCAACCACAAACACTTGTATATTACTGATGTTACGTACTTCTCCTAAATCATTAAAAGCTTTGACACAAGTAAAGATTACTACAATGTGAAGAAAAACATGAATAGTTGAACTTATTGACTATTGCACAATAGCTCTCTGTTTTGATAAGGTTTTTCTTGGTGATACCATTACTATATGTATATCATTGTTGGAGCATTTTGCTCAATTCTCAACATTAAAACTAGAATCTATGGCCTCAATCGGCAAAAATCATAGAATTCACCAATAAAAGGAGAATATATATATATGCAAAGCACAGTCTAACATATTCTGGACAATACGATAGTTCACAAATCATTTATTTAAGGAAAGACTTACTTTAGAATATTTTACAAACGGCACAAAATCATCAAAACCCCATCAACACATATACTAGAACTATAGAATTATTCAAACTTATTTCTGTCCAACAACTCAAGAAAATCCGTAACAGGATCTCAATGCTGCTTTCCTCTGAGGGTCCTTTCTCCAGCTGAATATAAGACCCTTTAATGACAGCAAAGCATATAACAAGCATATTAGTGGATGTTAACATGGTTTCTCTGAAATAATGCAACAAATGACTTACGAAAAAATATTTGAGAAATGTATTTGCATTATTTGAACTATATAGCAACAAACCTGCATTTGTTTCAATGTTTTTAAGCATGTGACAAAGAATTTTGGTGCTTTTGGTAAAGAAATTTGGTGGAATTTAATCTGTACTTCGCTATATGATCTTGAATGTAAGGCATGTTTTGATGATAATCTGGAAATATCACTACCTCCACTTCAAAATATGAATGGTTATTCTTCAAGTTGTGATGATGTTCCAAAAATCATTAACATGAATAGAATTGTTATGTTAATGACGGTAAGGAATTGAAAAAAATTCGAAAGATTCATGCAAGATAAATCATGGGTTATGAAGATGTTGATTTGATGCACACATCGCAATGAAGACAAGATACAGAGGTAATATAGTTACATGAGAGAGAGAGAAAGAGAAAGAGAGAGAGAGAGAGAGACGAACCAATTGGGTGATAAATTCATCCTCCAAATTTGCCTTTGTTGAACATCCTCCTTAGCTGAGTGACCTTGATTGCTATGTTTATTGATATCCAATTGTAGTTGTTTTCGATGAACTGGAAGTATGCATACCTCCAAGACTTCTTGAAATTCAAAGTGCCACAGACCCCCAAGAACCCAACCAAGAAACCAGGTCCAATGCCAGTGTAGAACCACAAAAAATCAGTTTCATCTGCAACTTTACTCTCATCAGCATTTTTGTGATCACCATCAGATGACTTATCATCGAGGCAACTGTTTAGGAGTGGTGCACCACAAAGGCCATTGTTGCCTATATAAATGGAACGATCGTCGAGAGTTTGAAGTTGATTTCCCGTTGGTATTTGCCCTGATAAATTATTGAATGACATGTTCAAATGACTCAGGTAGCTTAAACTGGACAGACTTGGAGGAATGGGGCCAGAAAGTTTGTTTCGAGACAAATCAAGAGATTCCAATTGTGTCAAATTGCCAATATTATTAGGGATCCTTCCTTTTAGATGATTTCCAGATAAATTCAAGTTCAGCAACCCAGAAAGATCCATTAACTCTTTTGAAATCTCTCCAACAATGCCATTGTTCGAAAGGTCCATGGAGACGAGAAATTTAACTGTCTTGGTGTATTCTAGTTCTCTTCCTTTCATTGAATCCAAAATGTTCTCTTCATAATTACTATACACTTCTGATCCTGGTCGATCACTATCTAGTGCAACCATGTTAGTGAAGTTGCCAAAACAACGAGGGATATTTCCCGTTATGTTATTTTGTGCCAAGTTCAACAATTGCAAATTTTGGAGCTGACAGAGTTGCGGAGGAATATCACCATAGAAATTATTTGATTGAAGATTGAGAAATCTAAGATTAGGTAGGTTATATCCAATCCATGAAGTGATATTATCAGTGAACACATTTTCACCTAGATCAATGGTGGAAAGAAATGTCAAATTCTGTAAGGACAAAGGAAGCTTCCCATGAAATCTATTCTTACGTAAGTGCAAGGAATTGAGAAGTTGTAGGGAACCCAATGAACTTGGAATTTCACCATATAGACTATTATTCGTCAAATCTAGCACCGACAACCAATCCAACTGCCCCAAGCAAGGAGGAATTTTTCCTGATAACTGATTGTTTGAGAAATCAATAACACCTATATTCTTTACCTTGCACAAAGACACTGGAATGACACCAGTCAAATGGTTATTTGAGAGATCTAACCAATAAAAATTTGAAGGAAGTGGTGTTAGTGGGCCCTCAAATCTGTTAGAACTCAACTGTAACCATCTATAATGAGCAATATATCTATGTTTACTTTTTTGAAATATTGGCAGCTTTCCTTTGATCTGGTTGTTGGAAAGATCCAAGCTTATAATGCCACAATAAATACTCTCAAACCAATCAGGAATAACAACTGAGATGCTTGCATTAGACATCAATAAGTCTGTAACATTTTTTTGTGTTTCAAGCCATTGAGGAAATTGGGGTCCTACTTTGATGGATGACAATTGTATGACTTGGAGTTGAAAGGGAGGAACCCATTGGGAGGTGACATTCATAACTAATGAATTTGAATGCAAGTACAATTCATTTAAACTCTTTAGTTTGGCAAAGTGAAGTTCAAATACGGTGCCAACAAATGAATTGTTTGACAAATCTAGATATTCTAGTTTTGAAAGTTGTCCAAGACTAATTGGAATGCTCCCATTCAATTTATTGTCTCCAGCATCTAACACTCTCAAATATGATAGTCTTCCGAGTGATGATGGCAGCGGACCATAAAATGAATTCCATCTAATAATAAGACTCTCTAGTTTCTTAAACTCTCCCAAATGGTTTGGCAGACCACCACTCAACTTATTGAAAGAAAGAGACAAATCTTCCAAACTATTATGGATGCAATCAAATGGACTTCCAACAGAAGTTGAAAGATTTCCAGTGAATATGTTATGAGACAAATCCAATACACGCAAGTTGCAGAGGTTCCTCATGGAGTTTGGTATTTCACCTTGAAACGCATTCGAAGAGAGGTCAAGCTCTGTAAGTTGTGTCATATTTCCAATCTCACCTGGAATTGGACCTTGAAGTTGATTGTAATTCAACCTGAGGATGGAAAGAGAAGCAAGATTCCCAAGGCAATGGGGGATTGCACCTCCATGTCTATTAAAAACTAAGATCTATATGGACAAGACTGCTCAGGTTACACAAAGGATACAACATTGAATCATTGAAGTAGTTAGTTGAAAGGTCAAGGACTGTGAGAGAGGTCAACCTTCCAAGTGTAACAGGAATTGGACTACTTAAACCACTATTGCTAAGGTTGAGATACTGCAACCTTGAAAGATTTCCCAGATTATGAGGAATTGTTGCATCGAAAATTGACCCAGAGAGGTCAAGGTATCTCAAGCTTTTCAAAGATCCCAAGGAATTAGAAATTTGCATATCGTTCATGCTCAAGTCTAGGTAATGCAAATGATTCAAATCGAGTAAGGAAGGACTTACCTGACCACTCAATAGTGTTCCAACCGTTGCAGGAATTGGATTACGCAGATCAAGCTTCACAACATGGCCTGTTTTGTGGCTACAACCAACTCCCTTCCACGTGCAACAGTTCTTTCCAACCCACGAGGATAAACGGTTTGCTTCATCTGTGAGATTTCCTTTGATTTTCATAAGAGCTTCTCGCTCACTCGCAATGCAAGTCACATTTGAATTTGTACTACTACAAATGAACTCAAGTCTTTCAATGAAAAAAAGAGCAAATAACATCACAAGAGCACTAGAGGTTGTGCCCATAGCTTCTGAGTGTGGAATGTAATTTGATGCTAGTGTTGAAAGATTAGGGTTTTATAAACTGTATAAGAAGGCTTGATTGTTTTGAAGAGTCTCAAGTCATGAGCACCTAGTTTTAATTATTATTATTATAATATAATGTATATAATTAAAAATTATTAAAATATATAAATAAGAATACATTTGTCCAAGTCAAGTCATCAGTGGATTGCCATTCCGTCGGCCATTACCTCTTTTGGGGGTAGAAACTCGTCTCTAGTCTTTGGGGTGTCAGGTTCATATTGGAGAAACGCACTAAAAAAAATTAAAGTTTTGGGAGTCAAAATTTAGAGATAAAATTATTTAGCGACTATCCTCACGATAATAAAAATTGATTTCTAAATATCTTTTGTAACAAAATTTTCATTTTTAGAGACCAAAATATTTGGTCTCTAAAACTTTTAATGATCAAATAATTTATCAAAAAAATTATCAAATACTCAGATAAAGTGTGAGATAGTGATACCAAAAAAATACATTTATATCAGTTACATATTGTACAAGTATTTTTTGCAAGTAAATTTAATGGTGTTAGTGTTACAAATTAATCTAAAATCATGTGAGAAGTATATAGTTATTTTTAAAAGAGACAATTAAAGGGAGTCAAACGAGAATGAGATAAAATATTACATATAAAGGGCCTCTATTTTAGTGGGGTTTAAGGAGGTCTTGACCTGTTAAGTTGGTGGGATTGTTAAAATATGAGTATAATATTTTGTATATTTTGTAGAATCATTATGAGTTTTTATAGTGTTAATACAAATTATTATAATTATGTTACGAATGATGCCCCATAAAAGAAGTTTTAGTTACAAATTATTATGGTTATATAACAAACTAATATGATAATTTTATGAATATTAAAATATTACATACTATTATAGTGAAAAAGTTACTTATATCGTGATTTTGTTACCAATCATTGTAGTGTAGTTCTAAAAAGGCATACCGTATGCATTTTTAAGAGTGTACCATAATTATGCTCGTTTTATTTTATAAAAAAAAAAAAAAAAAACCATCAAAGTATTTTCATCTTCATTTATTAGTATATCATAATTTCAAAATTTTGTGTACGTATCTATAATTCATTACCATTTATTTACTGGATGAATTGTGTGATATTATTTCTCATTTGCATTTTTCTAATGGTAAATTATTAAAATTTAAGTTCATGTAATACATTTTTGTAATGATTTTTAGCTTTGTTTTAATAGTGATTTGTTCATTTTAATAGTCTAAATTAGACTTGATCTAACTTCTTAGACTTGTTTAATACTTTACTTTTCGACTCCTCTAATAGTGTGATCCTCACTCCGCTCCTAATTATAAAAAAGAGCAAATACCATCACAAGAGCACTAGAGGTTGTGCCCATAGCTTGAGTGTGGAATGTAATTTGATGCTAGTGTTAAAAGATTAGAGTTTTATAAAGGGTCCAACTTGTCTTATGTTTGAGATTAAGTTGGATCGTTCAGTCCAGTCCATGGGCTTATTTTTGGACCCCGTTTCGATAATTTAAATAGTTCAATATGTAGAACTTGTCGAGTACTATATCCCTAAAAAAAATCATGTTGATTGGATATCAATAGCTATTTGATCGGATCAAATTTGTATAAATAAAAATGGACAGTGAAAAATAAACAGTTAACAGAAATCTGATCCGATCAAATAGTTATCAATATACGATCGACGTGATTTTTTGCAAGGATATAGTATTCGACGAGTTCTACACATTAAACTGTTTGGATTATTGAAATGAGGCCCAAAAATGGGCCCATGGGCTGGACTGGACGGTCCAGTCTTGATATCAAATATGAGACATGCTAGACTCTAAAAACACACAAAAACATGTAAAATTATAAAATAACAAAATAAATGGACTAATAAAATATATTTCAGCCGACCAAATATGTAAAATAATTTTTTCAAATCGGGTTTAAAATACAAACAAACAAAATAACAAATGGTGAAGATGGATTGATTTTCAAATGGGGGATAATAACTTTATAATCTAATAAATATTTAATATATATATATATATATAAAAGCATGGTGCGTGGTGAAACCACGACACCGAATAAATAAAATATTATATATAATAATATAATATAATATTACATATAATAAAAAAATAAAAGAAAGTGGATAATGGATCTAAAATAATTTGGCAAAAACGGGGTGTAAGGTTGGAATTAAAATTTACATTCAATTTTTCATTGAGAATTTTGTGAGATAGCACATTCTTATTTTCATCATCGGGTAATCAGAAGAAAGTGCCCAAGTCTTAAGGCCGATCAAAATGGATGTTTACAAAGGTCTAGCTTGTGGGGGTTTCTATGTACACACCACCATTTCTCTTATCCCACACCATTTTCCAACTTTTTTTTTTTTTTTTTTTTCTCATTTTGCCCATTTAGAAAATTACCAAAAAGAACACCGCAATTCTCATTTTTCAATTTTTTTTATTTATTTATTCTCATTTTACACACCGCCAACCCTCGCCCCACCCATCCCGGTTACCTTCCCTAGCCATCTTCTTCCGCAGGTTCCTCCACTCCCCACTCCTCTCATTTTCCTAAAACCACCAGCCACCACCACCGTCTCCTCCGTGACCCCTTCTGCCTTGGCTACCCACTCCCCAACTTCATCTCACCGCGTCTGCCCAGTGCCCTCTTTACAGCGCCGTCGCAGACCGATGAATAGAATAGATCGTGATTGAGAGAGAGAGAGAGAGAGAGAGAAATCGCAGATTGTAGAAAGAGAGAGATCACCACCTCATTCCCCCAAAACATCCAACCACCGCCACCACCTCCGCAGCCCGACAAAGAGAGTAGATCGCGATATTGCGATCACGATTGAGAGAGTGAGAAATTGTAGGGGTGTGTGTAAGAGAGAGAGAGAGAGAGAGAGAGAGAGAGAGATCCAGGTAGGTAGTAGGTGGTAAAGAGAGGTGACGGCTAAGGGAGAAGGCTCCCGCACCGGCAGTGGAAGTGGTCGGGGTTGAGGTTCTGGTTAGCAAAAAATGATGAAGATAATGGGGTTTGAGGAATTTAATAGTGTGAATTGAGAAATTGTGTGGTGTGAATAAAGAAATGGTGTGGGATGAGAGAATTGATGGTGGGTAAATAGAGGCTCCCCTAGCTTGTCTCATGTTTGAGATAAAGACTGGATTGTCCAATTCGGCCCATTGGCCCATTTGGGTCCCGTTTTGATAATTCGAACAGTTTAATGTGTAAAACTCATCGAGTACTATATCCTTGTAAAAAATCACGTTGATCGGATATCGATAGCTATTTGATCGGATTAGATTTGTATAAAAAAAATGTATGGTGAAAAAATAAACGGTTGATAGAAATGTGATCCAATCAAATAGCTATTGATATTCGATCAACGTGATTTTTTACAAGGATATAGTACTTGACAAATTCTACACATTGAACTATTTATATTATCAAAACGGGGCCCAAAAATAAACCCATAGACTGAACTAGACGATCCAATCTTGATCTCAAACACGTCACAAGCTGGATCTTTTATAAACCGTATAGGAAGACTTGATGGTTTTGAAAAGTCTCAACTCATGAGCACCTAGTTATAGTTATAATTATTATTAGGGAGATTTATTAGAATTTTTTTAAGTGTTTGTATTTTAATTAGTCCATAAGTATTCTTGTATTTTAATAAGTCTTATTATTTGAACATTTGATATATCAAATCCTAATTCTTATATTTAAAGTATTTTATGGACATTTCTATCCTTACAAATATTTTTTGAAAAGTTAGCAATTTGGCATCACCCTAGTGTTGGTTAAGTGTTTTTCGTCTTGTGACGGTTGGTGGTCACTTTTTGAGTTGGTGGTTAGTGCTTTTGAAGAGTTATTATTTCGTTTTGTTAAGGTCTCGGAGTAGTGATAGTTATTTTGGCCTTGGGATGCATTGTGCATTAGGCGATGAAGATAGTTCGTTGAAGTTGGGTTATCACCTATAGGGTATGGTGTCTTGGTATTCTGGGGAGTCGTTTTGCCAAAATTTTGTTATGCTTAAGGGATTAGATCCTATTTTGTTGCTGTGGTTATCAATGTGGATATAAGAATCACTTAATGGTTTGTACTAGTAAGGGCTTTGAGAGGGTAATTTATGCATAAATTGGGCCGAGCTAAGTAAGTTTGTTGGAATGGACCGAGATAGATATAGTCTTGGGCCGAGCCACGAACCGAGGTAATTATCTCAGTAGCCTTGGCCCTTGGTCGCATTGGTTCGGTCAAAGGTGGGCTATTAGTGGCCTAGTCTAGCAGTCGTACAATTGGCGCCGTCTGTGGGAATCGATAGCTCGGCAGGAGGTCATTCCAAAGACTAGGTTGACTAAATTGACTTAATTAGCACCGAGCTGTGTAAGCACGGTTATGTCTTGTGCTAGCCAGAGTAAGAGTTACAACTATCTCACTTAGACAAGCAGTGAGTAAGGAGTTATCAGAATATGCATTATCCTTGGGAATGTAGTTCCTAGGAGGACTCTGCTAAGGAGAGTAGAGTCCTACTAGGATTGTGCAAACCATCTCACTTGGTTAGTAGTGAGTAGGGTGTGTGATTCTTAGGAGGACTCTTATAAGGAGAGTTGGAATCCTACTAGGATTGGGCCAGGCAGAACCTATAAAAGCTCATAGCAGGACCTATGTACAAGTATCCCAATTCTTACTTTAGAATACACAAAGCTTTTATGTCTATTGTCTATTTGCTGACTTAGGCATCGGAGAGGTTTTCGGCACACACCCGCCGGCTAGCTCCCGTTTGTGTTTTCAGGTAGTAAAGCGACGACATTTGGAGGAGTGAAAACTTGATCACCAGGATTATACGAGAAGATTATTTCGTACTTGTACAATTGGCGCCGTCTGTGAGAAACGCAATCACAAAGAACCAGCCTCTTGATTAAGTTTTCTTTCAACTAATTTCAATGGCGCATAATGAAGACTTGCCACACTCTGCCATTGATGGGCAAACCTCGGAGGGAGGCGGAAGGCGCGAAGGCTTACCTTTTATTCTGCCCATGGCAGAGTTAGATCCCCAGCGATGGAACCCGCGGAGGGATACCCGTGAAAGACGGGGCTCCAGTCCTCATCGCTCCCAGAGCCTTGAAAGGCAGATGCGAAGGTTGGGTCCTCAGGTTCTGGAAGAACGGGTAAGGGAGCAAGACGAATTGATGGAGGATGGCAGCAGACATGGAGACGATGAAGCGCCAGATAAAAGGCAAAGGAGGGTAGTTGTGCAAATGTCATGATTTGGTTTGTTATCGGTGTGACTTGTTAAGGCTCATGTAGTAGTCAAATAAATTTTGTTGATGCATTAGTAAGTTCCTGAGTGAGTTTGTGGGTGATTGTAGAATGTATTACATTACTTGAGTTTAATTTCGAGGATGGAATTTCTTTAAGGAGGGTAGGTTGTAATGACCCAATTTCTTTTTTTTTTTTTAAAAATAGCCAGCGCATAATTTAATTGAGCAAATTTTCGAATTTGATTGTCATGTAAATTCTGTGCGGAAACAGTTCGATTTTGTATTTTTTTAAAAATAGTTCCCGATCTTAGAAAATTATGAAATATTATATGTTGTTTCCATATGAGTCGAGCACGTTGGATAAAAATTTCAGAATTTAATGATGAGTATTTATTTTATGAAATATTCACGAACTGATTGGTGTTCAGTTTAATTTATTACAGAATTTGAAATTGAGTTTTGGGTGTTCAGACCAGGATTTGAGATAAATTTGTTGGGACATTTTGGTGTATAATTGGACCATGTTTGATTTATGGGTGAGACCCATGGTTTAGATTTAATTTAATTTGAGTTTGTTTAATAACTAATGTTTAACTGTTTGGTCCTTTTAATTAGGTGATTGGTAGTAACCACCTTAGGAGTTGTTATTATTTATTATATAGGATTATAATAAATATTTGATAGTTGATTTTATGGTGTGTACCATATGACAAATAATTATGTATGTTTATATATTAGAATAGAGATAAGATATTTGGTCAACATGATGATGGTTTTAGGATGTTGAATAATATATGATGATGATTATGTTTTTTTTTTTTTTTTTGGGTGGGGATGAATGATGATATGAGAAAATGGGCAGTGGGTTTGGTGGGTGGTGGTGGACAATTATTTGAAAAAAATAAAGAGAGAGAGTGGTAGGGGTAGCACATGAGAAAAAGAAATGGGGTGATGAATTTGATATAATAGACACTCGCTAATGAGGCTCCTGAGGGGGTGACTGTTGGGGAGTTAAAAAATGTTCAAAAATACATTAGCTCTCTCTCTCCTCTTTTTTTCCCCTCTATTGTTGCTCAATTTTTTAGCTTAGAATTGGGAGTCTTTAGAGTGAGATTTTGCAAAAGTGTTGCAAATGAAAGTCGGAGAGCTCGTCGTGATCTTCGCAATGGTGATCTCGGATTCATGATCGGGCGATGTTTGTATTTTCGGATTTGTTTTTCTTCATATTTGAGGTAAGGACCTTTTTCATATTTTTACATTAAAGGTATGTTTGGGTTATTATATATATATATATATAATTATATATATATATATATATATTTAGATTTTTGTTTGATAATTTTGGAAGAAAAATTATGTTGAAATGTTAAGAATGTTGACATTTTGAGATTGATTTGAAAAAAAATCATTTTGTGTTGACAATTTTGCAAAGAAATTCAAAATAAAAATTTAATAGTTGTATGATTGTATTTACATCATATTATGATTAGATGATTTATTTTGAGAAATATAAAGTTGATTTTTTTTATTTGAATTTATTTTTGAGAAAAATAAATTAATGTTGAGGAATATGGAGTAAATGCTTAAGTAGGAATTATAGAGTTGTTTTAGGATTAAAAACTCTAAAAGTGTTATATTCATGATATTTTATGAAAGATGATATGTTGATGATTAAGTTGTGTTCATTTTTATGAAAATAAAAATGTAAAATGTGGACTTTCGAACTCATAATTGAAAATGTTACTATTGGGCATATTTCATAATTTTTGATGTAAATATCATGTTGGTTAAGTAATTTTAGAAAAAGTTGTGAAATTGTTATTGGTAGAGAATTTGGTAAAAATTACCTCTTTAAATAGCTTAGCATGAAAAATGGTTATGTTGAAATATAGTTATGTTTGAGGGATGAGGCATGTGAAGTTAGGTTTGGTATTATTAATTTGAAATTTTTTGAATATAATAAACTTACTAATTTAGTGGATTAAATTAGTTTTAGTTAAAAGGTTATATCCGTTATGGTTAAAAGTGTGTTATTGAGATTATACTATAATTTTTGATATAGTAGGATGGAAATGGTAATACTTAATAAGTATGGGATTTGGTGAAAATCATATTGGTTATCTTGGTTGAGGTGAAACAAAAAATTAATTGAAGGTTTTGTGTGAGTCCAAACAATTGAGAAATTAATAAATAGTTTTAATATTTGGTGTGTGCAATAGGTTATAGATTTGTCTTGAAATGACTAAGTTGGAAGTTTGTTGATTTACATGTGGTAAATACATGAACATTGACATTATTATATTATCTCTTAGGATTGTATCATGGTATTACATTTGATAGAGATATGGAATTTGATCACAATGGAGCATTGTGTGGTGGAATTGAAATTGGAACTATTCTAATGCATTGTTACATATTTCATTGCATTCCATTTTATTGTTATCATGAATTTCGAATTTAATTGAAAACTATTGTTTTGAGAAAGAATTGTTTTTGGTGAAACAAGATCATTTTGAATTTGTTTGGGTAAATACGTTGGTAAGTCCGGCTAGGGGTGTAGTTTGATATTGGTTAAGTTGTCCTGAGTGTCCATGGTGAAAGACCAGAAACCGCTGGATAGGTATCGAGCCTTCCAGTTAATATTAGTAAAAATGACAGATTATCGGTGTCGAGCCTTCCAATTAATACTGGTAAAAATGAAAAATTGATAGTACTTGTATAGTCTACTTGCACACACTAGCCTAGGGATTACTTGAGATGTATTTACTATCTTGGAATTTTATTGAAATTGTTGGATTAATGTGTTTTCAAATTGGCATTGTGCATAAGATTTTCAAAAGATGAGAAAAATATTTTTAGCATGACATGGCATATGCATTCATCTAATAAGATTGTATAAAATGAATTTGATAATTGTTTAATTATTTGATTCAATTGATAATGAGATAATTGAATGAATTGAAAAGAATGTCCTGTTGCTATCGAAACATGTTTATTTATTTAAGTTAACTTGTTGTGGTTAATTAAATAAATTGGATGCAAGAGATTATGTAATAAAATCATATGATTTTGACATGATATGATTTCACGTATATGTACGAGTATTTTGGTACCCGCATATCTTCTAATATTTTATATGAGATTACTTGGTAAGCTAGTGGTTGCTCACCCGGCCTGTACATGTGTACAGGAATGCTTTTCGGATTTGAAGATCAAACAATGGGTTTACCATTTCATAAGTGTAATATAGTGATGGATTGTTTGTACTACTTTCATTTTTGTTTGGCTGAGTGTTATTTTGTGTTGTATAAGAGTAGGTCATCTCTTTTATTGTAAGCCGTTGGATAAAAATTTTAGAATTTAATGATACTTATTTATTTTATGATATTCACGGACTGATTGGTGTTTAGTTTAATTTATAGCAGAATTTGAAATTTGAAGTTTTGGGTGTTTGGACCAGGATTTGAGATAAATTTGTTGTTACTATTTTGGTATATAATTGGACCATGTTTGATTTATGGGTGAGACCCATGATTTATATTTAATTCAATTTGAGTTTGTTTAATGACTCATGTTTAACTGTTTGGTTCTTTTTAATTAGGTGATTGGTAGTAACCACCTTAGGAGTTGTTATTATTTGTTATATAGGATTATAATAAATATTTGATAATTGATTTTATGGTATGTACCATACGGCGAAAAATTTCCTTGTTTATATATTAGAATAGAGATAAATATTTGGTCAACATGATGATGGTTTAGAATGTAATAATATATGATGATGATTATGTTTTTTTGAGTGGAGGATGAATGATGATATGAGAAAATGGGCAGCATGGGGTTCAGTGGTGGTGGTGGAAAATTATTTAAAAAAAATAAAGAGAGAGTTGTGGTAGGGGCAGTACATGAGAAAAAGGAATGGGGTGATGAATTTGATATAATAGACACTCGGCTAATGAGGCTGCTGGAGGGGGTGACTATTGGGGAGCTAAAAAAA
>JAPPVO010005216.1:0-11525 GCA_030407325.1 Camellia japonica | reverse complement strand
AATATTTGTTCTTTCTTTATTATATCTTCTATCTCCTCTAATGTTGGCTGCATAAGTTGGTGTGCTCTCACTTCATAGTAGAGCTCCTCAGCCTTTATCTCGAAAGCCTCTTCCCTCAAATTTTGTTCCAATTCATCTATAACCAAATCATCCCAATACGCAGAATCTTTATTTTTGAAGTCATCGAAGTCTTCGATGAAGTTTTCTGCTTCGTACTGGGCATGAATTCGGAAAGATAAAAGTTGATCCAAAGATTGGATGGTGACCTTGAAATTCTGATGCCAGTGGAGGAGTAACGGAAGTTGGTCCAAGAACACGTGAAGTTCTGCTTGGGCAATGGGATTAAGGACATGGCCCCTAGTCAGAATATCACAAGCCCATCGAAAGTTCTTGAGAGGGATGTCATCCTCAAGAACATTGAAGGGCAAGTGAGAGAAAGCCGCAAGCAGAAGTTGAGCTTGTTTCCGCTCAGCTGGAGTTGGAGATGATGGAGGTTTGTAAGGTGGAAAAATTTTGTCCATGGGAAGGGCAAACCGTAATTTCTCTGTCCAGGAAAGAGTGGGAGGAGAAGAAGGAGTAGATGGTTCTGCTTCAGAAGATGGAGAAGGTGTGGATGCTTCTATTCCAGAAGGTGAAGAAGGAGGTGTGGATGCTTCAATTTCAGAAGATGGAGAAGAAAAAGTGGATGCTTCTGTTAGGGAATATGGCACGGGAGCGAAAGGAACAAAGGCATTAATATAGTCAAGCCAATCAGAAGAGCAAATTTTTGCCTTCTTGGCTAAAAATGAAGGGGTATACCCTTGTGATTCTTCCAAATGCCGGGCAGTGTGCATTGTCCTTGTGGGCATAGAGGATGTGTACCAGGCCACAAGCAGATTCTCCTCCAAACTACGTCGAAGGTCAATAGGCACATAAGGATAGACCACCGAGCTTCGAGCGTAAGAAGGAAAATCTAAAGGGTCAGTGAACTCAACAAAATGGTGATTAATTCGTTCCCTTAAGTCCCAGGACTCAGGTGCTGACCAGTTTGTCCATCCGGAAACCCCAGAAGATGAAGAAGTTGTAGCTTCATCCCAAGTAAAGGTTTGTGAAAAAGAACTTCCTAAGTCCATATTTGCAACTTGTTGAAGCAAAGGCTTGAGAGTAGTTCGTTCAAAGTACAAGGGGAGTTTAGAGGAAGAACTTCTTGTATCTGTAAATTTGTAAATCAAAGGATTAAGGGCAATGTGTTCGTAGTCCAAAGGTTGATAATCTGCAAAAGCCTCCATGACCTGAATATAGAAGGGCGGGTAAAGGTGGCTAATGAATGCGTGGAGATTCTTTCGAGGGGAAACAGCATTACTCAATGGCTCTTCGTATGCTTGATCAGTAGAGTGAGAAATTGATTGAGCCATAGTCCGTTCGAATGCTAAAGGTATTGGGATGTTCGATAAATTGAGAGTTAATGCAAATGATCATCAAATAGATGACGGTTGTGTTTCCTGAAGATAGATTCCATGCACATTCCAAAAAGCGCGGGAAAAGCTTTTGATCCACTAATATCTCCAAGTATTGGATATATTAGTGCGGGGGGTAATGTTGGCTACATATTTTGTAAAAGCCAAATCATAGTTTGACACATGGCAGAATAAGGGTATTATGGGAAGATAATTCAAGTCCTCGATCCTGATCGAACACGTGGCAATGAACATTGGTTCTTACGCGATCTGAGTAGCACTAGATCAGTAAAGAGATACAAAGTGACGTGGCTTCAACGGTTACTCATATTCAAATTCAAATACAGGAGGGAAGCTCAACTGCAAGAGATGGCGTAGTGGGACTACTTCTAAGACAGCATGATCAGCGATCATGGAGGAGTAGTTCGACGGTTTGAAGTGCAGTTCGAAGGTCATCTTTGACAAGTATAAATAGCAGGGAAGCCCTCAGAAAAGACCCCCAGACTCAGATCATACAAACCAGTTTTTACTTCATATTTTCCTTTCCAGTTTTACATTTCTTGTACTTTAAATACCTGCACTTTAAATATCCGCACTGCACTTCGATTCATAGGAGTAGTTTCAAGTAGATTCAAGTAGACTGTTGCTGTAAACCTCTTCGAGGCTGAGTTTGGACTATTGTAAGTGTTCATTTTAATGAATTACTTCGATTGTTCTTCATATTAACTGTTATTTCTCTTAATTTCTCCTAAGTCAAGCCACCAGTAAAAGTCCTCTTCATTGAGGCTGAAAGAACTAAAACACAATCGTCTGATAATTGGTTGGCAATTATAATTTCTGTAAGGACTTATTGATCCTTGCTGGCACGCTCGCATTTACAAAAATACCCTTCGAAAAGCCAAAAAGCCAACAGTGGCATATAAATAAAGGCAAAAAGAGCTAAACAATAGATTTTAAAAAATAAAAAATAAAGTTGAACTTGTGATTTTGGAGAGAGTTGCAATAGAATAAAGAATTTTTTTTTAAAAAAATAAAATAATTGTAGCACCTTTGATTTTGAAAAGTGAACAATGCTTAAGTATTTCATTTATTTATTTTTTGAATTGTATAAATTTTGAGTGCTTAAAAGACTATAAAGATCGGGGTTTTTTTTAACCCAACAAAAAAAAATTTACATGTTTGATTAATTCATCAATTTCAAGTCTCACAAATAAATTAACAGAACTTATTCACTATAATGCGCACCCATTTGCACGTTAGGCGCGCACCAGTCTCACCAGTGTTAACAAAAGAACCATAAATGTTGTGTAAAAAATTTTCATTCGTTAAAATTGCCCAATATGTATTGATTTATATTTTATTTTTGAAATCGCTCTGCTCTAATATAATTTATATATATAGATATATTTTATTTCTAATGAAATATATAATTAAAAATTAGTGTGAGAAATATTTAAAATGTAAAATTTATTACAAATGAGTGTTTATATATATATAATATATTATGTAAATACTTGATAATTGTGTAAAAAAAAATTTTAATCAACTAACAAATTGAAACCACCCAATTCGTGATTTAGTTATTTGTCAATCTGTCATTCACTATTTGATTCATAATTTTATTCTCAAAATTGTATCAAATCGCACCATGCACACTTCTAACTATAACCATAATTTTAAAAAGGAAAACATCCCCTAAGGTTTATAACAATTGCAGGTACCTCCTCTTAGATTTTTAAAATGATAATTACCTCCCCTAAGTTGTCCTATGTTAAGATGGTGTTAGTTTTCCTATGTTAAAATGGTGTTAGTTTTTTAGTTGGTTTTCCATTTAGCCTTAGTTGTTTTGTTAAATGATTAAACTAACATTTTAATGTACAATGAATTAATGAACTCTAAAATAATTATAGTATCAAATTTTGAAAAGGATACTATGTGATTCATGTATTAAATTTTGAAAAACAGTTTTATGAAGAAAATAAACCCGTTACTTTTTTAAATTTTTTAAAGAAAAAAAAATTGTGATTGTAAAATACACAATGAATTTTTGTTGTGTTTATAAAACAAAACAAGAAGAAGAAGAAGTAGTTTGGTTTTCTTAAAAAATATTAACATCATTAATTTTCGAATCTAGTTAAGAGAACTTTTAAAATTGCAGAATGGATGAAGGGTAAAGTGGGAATTTTCAAATGCAATCATCAATTCCAATTCTTTTGTTGATAAAAAAAGTAGGAGAGGGGAGGTAACTGAAATACTATTGCAAAGCAAAGGGGAGGTAATTGCTATTTCAAAAATGTCATAAATTTCAAGAAAGTTCAGTATAATTTATTTTTTTAAAAATAAATTGTTTATTTTTTAGGATAAGAATGATGGATATTTCCTTTCATCTATTTCCTTCAATTCAATTTTCCCAAACCCAAGTCAAAAGTGCATGAATGGTATGGTGTGGGTCAAATATGGAGTAAAAGCCCACCGCCACCAGCCCCAAATGCCATTCTTCCAAAAAATCAAATTCGGCTGGCGTATGTATGGATAAGTTATGGACAGCCATTGCACGTGAATGGCGGTGATTTAATACTGGTATGACTTTTTTTTTTTTTTTTTTTTTCTTTTTTTTAAATGCCCTTCATTTTTAATTATAATTAAATTATATGATGTAATGAAAATATATCTAAAAAAATAAAAATAATAAAGAACATATAATTTATATAATGTAATGAAAATGAATTTAAAAATTTTAAAAATAAAGGGCATATAATTTTCTATAGTTGTTAGAGAAATAAAGGACATTTAAAAATTAAAAAAAAAATATAAAGTGTTATTTAAAAATAAAGAATTTATTTTTTATAATAAAAAACATTTTTTCAAAAAATCTATTATGAAGGATATAATGTTAAAATAGAAAGAATTAAAGAAAAGGACATTTTAGTCTTCAGCAAAATACATTTATAAGTAATCCTCTTTTTTGGAGAAATTCTATTTCTAAACACTCTTTTATCTTTGTGCACATCATATCGCAACTCACACACTTATAACTTTGGTTATATATTATTATTCTCAGTCCATACACTACATATTTCAATTAAAATCCTAACTCAAATCTTGTACATACACCACCTAAATAAGGTTTCCACACACATTGAAACACATCCACACACCCACCCACAGTAAATACAGTCACACAGTGAAGACAACTCCATTGAAGACTTACATTATATTTTCGATTCTGTGCTTCTGAATTTGTTATATATTTTCGGCAATTGATTTCCGAAAGATATATATTTATTTGACTTTGAAGTTTGAAGTCAAATTTTTTTTTTTTTTTTCATCTCTTTGTTGGGTCTAAAGAGAAAAGAGGGATTGTGGATGCTTTTCAAATTTTCTAGGATGTTGACAATGTTTATGGGTATAGATAAGTATGAGGTGTTTGAGGAAATGCCATACTTAAACAGTAGTCTGTAATCACAGTAAGATTCGGACAAAATAAAATTGGGGCAATGAAGAAACAAAGAAAAAATATGTTAAAATTCATGATCGATATGAGAGAGAGAGAGAGAGAATTTGGTGAAGAATATTACACATATGGCGGGAGGAAAGAATGTGGAGAAGTGAGAGAGTTAAGGATGATAGATGGACAATGGGTGGTGGGCATAACATGAATTCTGGTGCTACTACCGGTGGAAAGAAACCATGGAGAAATTAGGTTTTAGTTTTTTTTTTCTCAAAATATATGTACTGAAAATTATTATTTTTAAAATATGTGTACAAAGAAAATTTAAACTTCGTATTTAGTGTGTGTTTTGATGTCTATTATGGTTATTTTATTTTATGATAAAATTATCATTAAAATTTTATTTCATTAAGTGTGTGTACAGAGATGAAAGGGCGTGTGGAAATAAAATTTTCCTATTTTTTGTGATAATGAAGGTAGTTAAAAGCATTTAGGGTAAGTTATAAATACACCCCTTGAGGTTTGATTAAAATACGAATTGCTCTTGTAGTTTTGGAAATTACATTTCACCTTCTGAGGTTTCTAATTTCATAACAAATCGTCTATTTTATTAATAAATTATCAATTCAATTAACAGTTTTTAATTATGTTAGAAATATATTTCAATTAATAATTTAAGTAATTTTATTATTGTATAGTAAATGAATTATGAATTTCATTTTTTTATAGTTAATATTGTTAAATAAAAAATACTAACAAGGAGGTATTTGTAATTTTTCAAACCACGAGAGACAATCTGCATTTTAAGCAAACCTCAGGAGGTATATTTGTAATTTATCCAAGCATTTAATACATCCTTAATAAGGCCTCGTTTGGGAACATATTTTTTTAGTAGCTTTTTGACTTTTTGGCTAAAATATAATGTAAAAAAAAACTATTATGTTTGGGATGAATTTTTGATTTTTTATGAAAAGATGTGCAAAAAGTAGAGATAAAGAGAATCTTTGATTTTTTAGTATAAGTTGTTGACTTTTAAAATTTTTAGTAATTTTTTAATTAAAAAAATCATTTGTCAAACAAGGCCTAAGTTTTCTTAACAAAACCCTTCAAAAAATACTAAAAATTCATACTTATAGTATTAGACCTTATAGGATGAATCTTATCTCATGAATGCGTAACAAATCAAAAATTAACAGCTCATGTTAAAGGAGAACTATGACCATTTGCACGTTAAAATTATAGAAGAAAATGACATAATTTTATTTTTTTGAGTAATAATTAAAAAAATTATAACCAAACAAAAAAAATAATAATTAAAATTTTAAAATAATGTCATAATTAAAAAAAAATTAATTATAATTATAAAAAAATGACGTAATTAAATATATATATATGGCATTGGAGTTTGTATCATAGAATTATTTGGAAAATATCTCAAATAATATTTAATAATTTTATGACATGTTGGTAATTTGAGCATAAATAAAGGACAGTTCCTAATACCAAAATGGGCCTATAGAGAGGGAGAGAGAGAGAGAGAGAAACCAATTGAAGAAAGTGGGACTACTGCGCAACAAACAAATACACAGAGAGAAAATACAGAAGAAAAAGGGAAAGAAGAAGATGATGATGATGGCGGAGAAGAAGAAGATGATGGTATTATGTTTAGTAGTATTCTTAATATCGTCGTCGTTCATGGATGGCGTCGAATCGCAGGTCGATTGTTATGATGCTTGTTCTACTGGCTGCGTCCAAAAGGATTGTAAGTGTATTTTCATCCCTTTTTTATTTTTTTATTTTAATGACCGAGTACACCTCACCTCAACTAATCACGAGATCCACGCAAAATGCCTTTTCACGTGGATGGGATAAATCTCAGACAGAGCTCTCAAATGTATTTTCATTCCTATATATGTTTTTCTTCTTAATTCAATCATCATAAATTTCGTAAAATAAAATGTTATACGTGATCTATTTCTCCCCATTTTCTGTGTCGGACTGAGGAAAAGAGATAAAATTAAAATTATGAGTAATGATTTATAAACACAAATTTTGGTTAGTTTTTTTTTTTTTTTTTTTTTTTTTTTTTTTTTTTTTTTTTTTTTATCTCAATCCAACTATGTTTTGTATCAGATCTATTTGGTGCAATTTATTATAAGTTAAAAATTGATAATTAAAAAATAAAAACTAAAAAAATTATCCGCCCAGCTCTCAGATAATTATTTATTTAATTTATTTAAATTATATTTGTTAAATAAGCTGTAAATAAAGTTGTAGCAAACAATAGTGTAAATTCTCAAATTAAAATAAATTACAATAGGCTTATTTAAATCTGCTATATAACAAGCTGTATCAAACTATATTGTTTTATGGGAAATTTACAATCCAGTGTTCTTTGACAAAAAAAAAAAAAAATTACACGTACTTATGCTGTATTTGGTTGGAGATTTGAGGAGTGATTTGAAAAGGGAAATGGAAAAGGTACGTGAAATGTGAATAAAACATGCTTAAATTTCACCTAATTTCACACTTTTTCCCTTTCCCTTTCCAAATTTCTTTCCAAATCTTCCAACCAAACACAGTATAAATAAATTTATAATTTTTATTATTAAATTTTATAAAATTTATCACTGATTTACAATTATTTTTTTAAAAAAATTACATTAAATTATAATTTTTTCTTGTTTTATTTAGATTGATAGGGGAGGGTGCATTAAATTCCCTTTTTTATGTCACATTTTCACTTTATTTAATTTTAATTTTTCTCAGCAAGGCTTATGGCTCGGTGTGACCGCAAGTGCCAAATAAAATGCGCTCCAGGTCATTTCTCCAACTCAATCCTGTTTTCACAGTTTAGGCTATTCCTATTTCGCTTGGTGCTATTATGAGAATCACTTTCGTTTTCTTTTCCTTGCTGAGATGTTTCACTTGTTATGTTTGTGTGTGTGATTGATTTGTGTATATTCATACAGGTGTTCAAGCTGAGGGACTTCTAAGTTCAAGTACTCCATGAAGGAAAGCATTAAGCAACAAAATAAAAGACGTAGTTTTTGATTCTACTGAATCATTATCAAATAAAAAGGGAGGAATATCACTAGTTTTGACCAATCGTGCCCTTTATATTTTGTGTTCATTATCTTTATAAGACATTGTTATAGTTCTTTTGTCACAAATGTTTTTGGGTGCTAATTAATTTTTGTGGAATTCTGATTTTTCTTTCTAATTGTAAATTTTGTTCAAGTGTTAAGGCATTAAGAAAATGTTATACTTATCAGATTATTTTGATTTATAGATGATACTAAGATCTCGTTTGATAACATCACATTTTTAGCCTAAAAGTTAAAAAATCATTAAAAAGTTAAAATCTAAAAAATTATACAAAAGATCAAAGGCTCCGTTTGGTAAGTCTCTCAAATTATAGTTTTATCGATTGACTTGAGTGTGCTGTTTGTTTTGAACTTTCAAATTATAATTCTACACCCATTTCTCAAGACTTCATTTAAAACATAATCATTATTTTTCAAAACTCATAACTAAACACCTAATTTAAAATTCAATTCAAATTAATATTTTAATTTTTTAAATATTTTAAATATTTTAATATTTTAATTTTGTTAAGATTTTAAATATTTTAATATTTAAATATGTTACGATTTTTTTAATTTTTTGAATATTTTTAAATATTTTAATTTCAAAATATTACGATTTTGATTTTTTAAATTTAAAATATTTTATAAAAATAAATTCAAACTTTATTTTATAAAAATATTTTTAAATATTTTAATTTTTTTGTCATGTATTTGGTTACGATTTGAGTGTAGAGTTGTGAAATTAGTATGGAGTTTCAAATTATGTGTTTGGTTATGAGTTTTAAAAATAATTTCTTAATTAAGTTTTGTTTTATGTGTTTGATTACGATTTGAGTGTAGAGTTGTTTTTAAATTTAAAATATTAACATTTTAAATTATTTAATTTTTTGAATATTTAAATTATTTAAATTTTTACGATTTAAATTTTTTGAATATTTATTTTAATTTTTTACTTATTAAATTTTTTAGATTATTTAAATTATTTTAAATATTTATGATTTAAATTTTTTGAATATTTATTTTGAAAAAAAAATTATTTCCTTTGTAGTATTTTTAATTAAAAATTGATTAATGTTATTTTCTGTTAATAATAAATTTTTTTAATTAAATTTTAAAAAGAGTTTGGTTATGAGTGTTGATTAGAATTTTCAATAGTGTGAAAGCAGTGTGTTTTGTTATGAGTTATAACAATTTGAATGAAAACTCTTTCCAAAATTCATAACCAAACAAATTTTCTTACTTCACATGTCAAATCAAAATTTCAAAATTCAATTTTACACTCAATTCGAAACTCAATTCAACACTCTATTCAAAAATCATAACCAAATAAATTTTCTACACTCAAATCATAATTCCACAACTCACAAACTCAAAATACAATTCATATTTTCAAATCATATTTACAAAATTCTACCAAACGCAACCAAAGATTTCCTCCTCTTTAATATTTTTTTTTTTTACCTTATATTTTAGACAAAAAAAATTAAAAAATTATTAAAAATAACATGTTTTCAAACCAAAATCTAGAAGTTTAAAAGATGTATGACCCGGATTACCAAAATTGAATCCACTAGCCCAATTGAAAAGAACTAGACTTCTTAGGAAAGAACTAACTATTGGGCTTACGATTTAAGGTGTTAAAGGTTATTTTTTAACAAGCTAGCCTATTAGGTCTGTTTGTTTTGGGATTAAATAGATGTGAGGAAATTAAGATAGAGGTGGAGTTATTTAGTGTTGTGTTTGTTTGTAGAGTTGGGGAGGGGATTAGGATGGAGGAGGTGATATAGATGGAGGTTAGAAGGGGGATTGAGATGGAGGAGGTAGAGATGGTATTAGAAAAATAGTGAGAGGATTAGAATTTTTTTATTTTTTTATTTTTTATATATTGAGAATTTTTTTTAAATATTAATGTTTAATTTTTATATTTTTTTATTTGTTTTATTATTTTATATAAAAATAATTTAGCAATTCCTACATTAACAACTATCATGAAAACAAACACAATTTTACTTAATTCCCTCACTAACAATCTCCTCACTATAAATTTTCTCACTATAAATCTCTTTCATTCTATCTCTAAAAACAAACGGAGCCTTAAGATTATTGTTTAACAACATCCAGAAGGGGATCTTTCAAACTTATCACAAATGGAGCTTCGAAAGGAAATTCCGGCTAAGCCTTTGCCGGTGGACTAATTTGTCATCATTTGGGTAGATGGGTACGTGGTCAGCTTGTTTGGTTCCAATTTTCAGAAAATAATTTTTAGAAAATTTTACTTTTTAATTTTTGTATTTTAATGTTTTCAATGAATTTTTTAATATTTTAAACAATTTTTTTAAAATTGTAAACGCACCTAACATAAACACACTTACAAAATATAATATTTTTGAAAAAATATTTAAAAAATACACTAAATACCAAAAAATACAAAAAAAATACGAAAATTTAGTACATTTTCATATTTTGGTGTAATTATTAATTTTTTAAAATATTTTTCATAAATATTTTACTATTTAGATACATCTAAGTAAAGTGTATCTAAAAAAGTAAAAAAATTACTTAAAATTTAAAAAATATTCACTAAAATTAAAAAAATACGAAAATTAAAAAATTTAATTTTTAAAAAATTGAAACGAAATCTCGGCTGAATTCTGGGCCTTGGGAGACGTACTCAAGTTTGCACTTGACAACAACACAATGAACTTAGAAGTGGAAACTGATGCAGTGCTCTTCAAACATCTCATTTTTGGGACCGACCAAGAAAATCATCACCTCACAAATTTTATGACTGATTGCAGGTACCTGTTGAAGGAGGTTGGGTGTGGTGATCTTTAATCATATTTACAGAGAAGTTAATAGATGTGCGGATTTTCTAAGGGTTGGTTTGGGAAGTTGGTTGATTTTTTGATTTTTTTGACTATTTTAGTTTGGATTAAAAAGTCTGATTTGGGAAGGATTTTTTGATTTTTTTGACTTTTTTGACTTTTTTTATAAGAAAAGAGTATAATGATTATGAGTTAGATGTGATATTTTATTTTTTATAACTAAAATAACTTATTTTATCTTTTGTGATTAAAATAGCCAAATTAATCCTTCCCAAACCAACCCTAAAGCCAATCAAGGATTGTTTTTTTGCTGAAGGCTTTCATAGTTTTTCTCCTCCTACTCCTTGTATTACTACTCAGCTAGCTGATGATGCTAGAGGGTTAGCTACCTAGAATGCTGTAGTAACCTTTTACAATAATAAAGTTTTCAAAGGGTGTGTTTGGTAACGTTTACGTTTTCAGTTTATATTTATAAAAATTTTATAAATTAATTTTTATTTATTTTTTGTTTATTTTTAGAAAAACATAAATTACAAATGCGTTTGGTAATTGACAAAATGTTTTAAAAATTTTAAAAATATAAAAAAGAGTGAGAAATGGCAAGTGGCGGTGGAAGACGGTGGTGAAAAGTGGTGACGGTGGGTGGTGGTGGTGGTGGTGGTGGTGGTGGTGGGTGGATGGGTGACGGTGGCGGGTGGTGGGTCGTAGCAAGTGGGTGGTGGTG
>JAPPVO010005215.1:0-37989 GCA_030407325.1 Camellia japonica | reverse complement strand
AGAAAAAAGAAAAAAAAAGTGAATTTTTTCACTTATATAAAGTGAATCATATGCTCCCATTTATATAAGCAAAATAAGATTTTTAGTGAGAAGTCCTATAATCAATACCATTTTTTTTTTTGATTTTCTTAATTTTAAACAATTAAAAAAATCTCTATTGGTTAGCTTCCATTTAACTTTTATTGTACAACCTCACATAGACGTTGATTTTAAAAATAATTTTGTATGAGATTTTGAAACTCTTATAATATTTAACTTTAAAATAATTACAATCCCACATTGAGAAAAGAAATAAAAAGTGAGTTATTTCACTTATATAAAGTGAATCTTATACTCTCATTTAATATTGTAGTATTGTGCATGTTTCAGTTCAAGATGGTTTAAATTTTAAAATAAAAGTTAAGGTTTTAATTAATTAATTTTTTTGTACATTGGTTAGTCTTTTGACTTAGCCGATTAGACTGAATTATTTTCGGTTTTGACTGATTCACTGGTTTAACCACGGTTTTAGCTGTTTTATCAAAATATATTGCTTAGATTTGTTTGATTTGAAATAAACTAAGATTGACCTTATTAAAAATTGAACGATTGAGATTGCTTGATTAAAATTGAACTTCCCGTCCAAACAGTTGTTAACTTTTATTTTACAATCCCACATCAGGAAAAGGAGGAAAAAATTAGTTATTCACTGTATAAACCTTATGCTCCCATTTAATATTGTAGTGTTGTGTATGTTTCAGTTCAAGACAGTTTAAATTTTAAAATTAAAATAAAATTTAAAGTTTTAATTATTTAATTTCTGTATAAGTTGGTTGGTCCTTTGACCTAGCCGATAGAGTGAACCGTTTTCGGTTTGACTAATTCGCTGGTTTAACTGCGATTTTAGTGGTATTATCAAAATATATTGGTTAAATTTGTCTGATTCGAAATAAATTAAAGATTGACCTAATTAAAGATTAAACGGCTAAGATTGCTTGATTCGAAATAAACTTCCCGCCCAAACAATTGTTAACTTTTAAACAATTAAGAAAATTCTCGTTGGTTAGTTTTCATTTAACTTTTATTTTATAATCTCACATCAAGAAAAGAAGGAAAAAGTGAATTGTTTAACTTACCTAAAGTGAATCTTATACTCCCATTTATATAAGCAAAATGAGATTTTTACTAAGAAGCCTTATGATCAATATCTCATACTAATTTTTTGATTTTCTTAATTTTAAACAATTAAGAAAATCCCGATTGACTAGCTTCCATTTAACCTTTATTTTACATAATATAAAAAATTAAATTAATTATCATATTTTTATTAAATAATATATTATTTTATCTCGTGCATAGTATGGGTGATATGCTAGTAATAATAGTACAAATGGATGTTGTTGGGGGTTTGTTTCCAATGTTGGGTTTTGTTGGTAGATGTTCAAATTTATATGGAAACTTGATTTAAAGATAATGTATTTTGGAGGTTTAGTGTTTAAATTCAAATTTAGTTTTTGGCTAGAGATAAGAGCTAAAGATATCATAGAAAATTTAAATTTAAAATTTTAACATCACATTTTTTTTAAATACAAAAATTGACTCAAATTAACAACTTTGATGATCAAAATGACAAAATTAATACTCAAGTAACTAAAATGACAAAGAACGTATATTTTAGGGACTAAAATTATCTTTTATTTTATAATGTTCCTGTTATCAACATAGATGAACGTTAGAACTATAACCAAATTGACTCAAATTAACAACTTTCAAGACCAAAATGACAAAATTAAAACTTAAGGGATTAAAGTTACAAAAAACACATATTTTAAGGATTAAAACTGTCTTTCATCCTGTTTAGAAAATACTTTTTAACTTTTAGAATTGGTATCATTGAAAAATGTTGATAATGATGACTAGAGAGGTAAGAAAAACCAACCAAACCGATTGAATCAGCCCGAACCAGCTGTATTTGGTCTGTTTTTAATAAGAATTGATTTGTACGGTTTTTTAATTTGTTTTTTTTTTTAAATTTTTGGTTCGGTATCGGTTTAAGCACCTTATACACCAAACTAAACTGAAACCTACCATTTCAACATATATTGTATTTATAATATATATATATATATATATAATGGGGGACTTACGTATAGGTCCTACTAAGTGAACTTATTGTCCAATAGGTTCTATAATAATTAATGACATTTTTCATCATACACTATTAAAAAATGTCACTAATTGTTAATTTTCAGCAACAATTTTAAAAATTATCACAAAAAAAGTCACTAATTATAAGTTTTAGCAATAGTTTAAAAAAAATCGTCACAAAAAAAGTCACTAATTTTCAACTTTCAGCGATGGTTTGAAAAATTCGTCACAGAAAAATGTCACATTGTAATTTTAGCCACAATTTACAAAAATCATGATAAAAAAAAGTCACCAATTGCCAATTTTTAACATATGTAAAAAGTCATCGCAAAAAATTATTTTTAGTGACGATTGTACTACAACTTATTTTCAATAGAATTTGATGGGAATTAAGTCCAACTATTATGACTTATTGGTAGTTTACCCTATATAATTTAATGATATAATGATATTAGTAAGTATAATAAATTATTAATCTCAATTAATTAACCTTATTATCCTATAACCTAAGTTAGGATACCTTTATAAAATATAATCTTTAACTATAATTCACTATTCTTCAAGTCTTAGTATTTATTATTATTTTTTTATTTGTATTTTTGTTAATCTAGAAATTATAAAGTATTTACTAAATTGATAGATTTGATATGTTTGAAATGATTGACAAATGACTAATTTAATATTTTTAAATAAATGAGTGATTATATTAAATAGCTTAAATTTAAAATATCCTAAACCGATTAAGTCACACCAAATTGAACCGTTTTAATTAGTGTGATTCGGTGCGGTTTAATAGGATCTTATCAGAAAAGCCGTCTGTGTCAGTGCTTAAAATAATAAAATTGATACTATCGATTTGATAAAAAACTTTACCTAAATACTGAACGTACCGAACCGATTACATCTCTAATGATGATACTCTTTGAATGAGACCAATATTAATATAAATTTGAAGAAATGATAACTAGAGATTGTGTATCTTAATTAGTTAACAGCTTATATGATTCATGGAATTTCCTGAGCAAAACAGACAACAGAAAAAACAAGACATATGCCCAAGTAATGTATGTCTGATTTATTTGTGGATGCTTCCTATGAGCATCCTACCTGGATGATATTATAGCTGATGTTTCTTCCTTCGCGTTCAACGCTTCTTCTTTCCCTGACTTTCGGGGGGTACACCACCTCCGGGAGGTGGGGGAGGCGGATGTATGTTTCCCGGAATCCCATCTTTAATGTCCATCCCTACAAAGAACCACCATTGATCTTTGGTGTTAGAACAATGTAGTATATGCTAATGTCTTCAATAACGCTTCCCTACTCTACATGCATTTCTTTATAACTTTCGTCACGAAGTAGTATCATTTATTGATATTCTTTAAATACTCGTGGAGTAGTGGATGCATGTATCACATAGTTTATATTAATTTTACGGTAGTACTACATGTACCAATTAGTGTACTAACTAGTGTACTAACACTACTTATGACATTATTATTGATCACACACATTAATCACATTACAAATTTCAAAAACTTCTTAAATTATGCTACATCATCAGTTGGTACAGTAGTTAGTATACCAATGGTACATATAGCATTATTCTTAATTTTATGAAACATGGAATACTTTTCACCCTGATTCAAACTTTGGGGGTAAAAAAATATGTAAGTTTTCATCGAAAAATTATTATAAAAATTTTAGGAGGTAGATCCCCTTCAATCTAAAATTTGGACTGGAGGTAGAGATGGCAATTTGAACCTGACCCAATGGGGATCCGGCCCCTCGACCTCAATTAGAACGATTTTTTCCCAAAAATACCTTCGACGAGCCGGGGATGGTATTCGAAAATGAATCCTTGACAAATTTTGAAATGGGGACGGTGATACGTTCCCCAGCCCCTGCCCTGGCCCTGGCCCTAGCCCCATCCCTGTCCCCGTCCCAGTCCCCGTTTCCCCCAATGCGAAATTACAATTATACCCCTCTATATATATAAACCAAATCCTAAAACACAGCACACACTCACACACAAGACTGACCGCCTCTGCCCTTCATCTCTTTCTCGGTTTCTCTCTCTCTCTCTCTCTCTCTAAAAGCCTCCCATCACCGCCGATCTCCCTTCCTCCACTGTCCTTCTCTCCCTCCTCCCATCACCACTTATCTCCCTCATCATTCGCTGTCTTCAGCGAGAGAGAGCTGTGGTTAGGGTTTTCAATCTTGACGAAAGTGAACTCAAATCAAACAGACTGCTCGATGCCTTTTTGAAACTGTTGCTGAGTTGAATTTCCATCTTCGGAAGCTAGGGTTTGTGCTTGGGGTTGCAACATATTGTTATGCGACTTCGGACTTCGATCTTCACTCATCATATTCCTTTCCAAGGTACTCTATCTCTCTCTCTCTCTCTCACTCTCTCTCTCTCTCTCTTCTAAGTTCTATATACATATTTGTAATTGTGATTATACGATCTTAAATTGTATATATATCTGAAACAGTGCAAAAATATTAGGGTTCATTGTTGTATATGTTTAGATAAAAGGGGAAAAACTAATACGCTGTTCTTTTCTATATATATATATATATATATATGTATGTATGTATGTATTCAGGTTGAATAACCGACAAGTTTGAATATTGCCCTTGTAAGTAGCAAACTACTAGATTCCTCTTTCATATGTTAGTGGAAATGTTTGACATCAGTGATTGATTTAGTATTTCTCTATGTTTTCTGTTTGTTTTCCTATTTCTTTGTGGTGTCTTAATCTGTTGCTTCAATTAATTTGCAAGTTGGTAATTGCTCAAGCAAATCTGGTCCAATGTGTATTGTCAGGGATTTTTCAGGATCGAGAAAGCTCGATCCCCGTTAGGGGCCAGGAGTGGGGGGTGATTGGTTCCCCGCCTAGAATCAAGGGCGGAGACGAGGAGGTTTTTACATTTGGGGATTGGGGACTGGGAGTATAATCCCCGGCCCCGACCCGTTGCCATTCCTAACTGGAGGTGCTATTTAGGTCCTTGGGCCTATTACGGGTCTTGTTTCAATTATTCAAATTGTTCATTTTGTTGGACACTTTGTGTATTTCGTTCATAAAAAAAATTAAGTCGATTTGATAACTGTAACTTGTTTAATTTATCGCGTTTTTTACCAGAAAAATAGATAACAATTGTGTTTTAAAAAATAAACTATACATTGTTTTAATGACAAACGCAATCAATTGAACAAGTTACAATTATTGAATCAATCTAATTTTTTTTTTTGTAAATGAAATACATGAAATGTTCGAGAAAATGAACAATACGGATTATCGAAACGGGGCCCGTGACAAGCCCCACATGCCCAGATATTGCCCTTTAGTCCATATTTTAGATTGAAGGGGATCCTCTTCCAAATTTTAAACTTTAATTTATACCAATACAAAAAGGTGAATAATATTCTTATTAATCGAACATTCTTTGTCAACATAATTGAGAATAAAAATATAATCGAACATATAATCACAGACAACAATTTTTTTTATAAAAATATAGGTCCTCCAAAATATACGTTGAGAAAAATACTCCCACTATACTGCTTCAAGTATAGCCTATTACTTGTTACAAATAACTTGTTACAAAATCATCTTATATCCTATTATGCAGTTAAGTTTTAAAAAAATTTATAATTGAAAATATATGCTTTTAGGAGTAAAATCATAATTCATTTCAATAAACGGTGTTTAATTTTATGAACTCAATTTTAAGAATGACATGTTGAATATAGACAATATTTTCATTTCTGGACAATATTCTTATTTCTAGAGAGTGAACAAATAGGAATAAATCCAGAAAGACAAAATAAAAAATAAAAAAAGATTAAATGAAAAATAAAGTGCATAAGTAAATTAAAGTGTGATTTATAGAAGGAAAAAATAATAATCTTAAATGACATATGAATAGAAAACAAGAATGGTAACAAATAAAACAAGTAGAAGGATATAAGTAACTCTAAACAATACAAAAATTTAATAAATAACACAGATAACAAATAGAATAGATCAATATTTAATATAACTTGATTTTGAAACTATTTAAAAAAATTTATAATATAAATAATTGGATATTGCGAATCTTTATAATTTTAAGGGTGTAAACTACTAAAATTTTTTGAGTGCAAAGCATTCTAATATGAAATTATCTTACTAATTATTATTATAATATACATAGTTTTTAAAATTTTTGCCTCCCCCTTAGATCCATCCTTGGTCTAAGTCAAGTATCCAAATTATTATGAAATTGAGATTGTAATATTATAAGTTAGAATAAATAAAATAATAAATTTTCAATATTTTCTTATTTCTTACTGAAAAAGAAAATAGTGAGATTACAGTAATATCTTATTTTTTAAAAAAAAAATTATTAAATTAACGTGTCCACTAAAAAAAAAAAAAAAAAAAAAAAAAAAAAAAAAAAAAAAAAAAAAAAAAAAAAAAAAATAACTACACAATTAAATTGATGTCTATTTCCGCTATTCTTTGAACACCTGTATAGTAAAATACTAAAATATATATATATATAGCAAAATTCATTTTATCCCTCAGAGTTTGAAATTGAAGCCGAAGCATTTTACTCACCTTTGATTTAACCGGCTAAAAATTAAAAATTTATTTTCAAAAACTCAAAACGATTGGAATTAAAAACTCACTACGTTTGGGTAGTGCCGATGTCTTCTGATGATATAAGAGGAGGAGGATCGACAAGAAGATGACACAGAGGAGTTGGAAGACATTGCGAGTCATTTCTTGCTTTGTTGAACTTGTGTCAATCCTTTATCTCTTCATCTCCAATTTATAATGTATTGAAGAGTAACACTATAAATAAAAAATTCATATATAATATGAGAAAATTTTGTTTCCTTCTTTTTTTCCTAACCGTGTGGCCCACACGGTGTGGGTCGTCGTCACTCTTATCTTAATGCATTTGGAAATAATAGGGGTTGATTGTGATATACTCCTATCAATGTTACAATAATTGTTTTTTTTTAATTTTTTTTTTATATTACAATTTTGATATGTCACTAATATTAGAATAGTTTGACATAAGACCTTCCTATAAGACTATTTGTTAAACAAATCCTACATGAATATTATTAATATTTAATAAATATAAATATATTTTAAAATGATAAGCAAAATATGATATAGATATATCGTGGTTATAGATATTTTGTTATGATATTTTTATCGAGTTCTAGCTAACCACGTTGAGCGTATACATATTTAAATTGTTGGGTAAATTATACTTTAGCTCTTGTAAATTTATATAAATTTTAGGACACTCGGATCATAAGTCAAGTTTTTGTAGTTCTAGGGCAATAATCCCAAACTCTATTCTTTTGGGGCTAAAAAGACGATAAAAATTTAAAATACTATATTACCTCTATGTATCTATCCATGTGTCACCTATATATTCATGTGTCATCACCCTATTTGTGCACATGTCATTTGTTTGTCCATTTAATTTGCCTATCTATCGATATCACCACTACCACCAATCATCACTAGTAGTCGCCACCATCAGCTATCTCTAAGGACTTTTCAGTTGCTGACTAGTAGTAGTACGGTCAAAATAAAAAATAAAAAAAACTTCAAAATAATAACTTGTTATTCTCATAAAACAATTTCATTAATTATATTCTTATTTCTTGCCGAAGAAGAAAATAGCGAGATTACAGTAATATCTTAGTTTTTAAAATTTTTATTAAATTAACATATCCACTTTAAAAAATAAAAAATAAAAAAAAGATAAACTAACTACACATTTAAATTGATGTCTATTTCCACTATTCTTTGAACACATGTATAGTAAAATACTAAAAATTATATATATTTTTAGCAAAATTCATTTTATCCCTAAGAGCTTGAAGTTGAAGCATTTTATTCACCTTTGATTCAACCGGTTGAATTTCAATGGCCTACTATTCTACTTGTCGAAAATAGCAGATGCCATTTCTGTTTTCAAATTTGGCAGGTTGAATAGCAACTGCCAAACATACCACATCAGCAAATATCAACAGAATTCAAGCAGTAGAAAACCTCCCAAATTTCATAATCTAATCCAAATTTCGAAGGAGTTGCCAAATTCACAAATTTCAGAATAAATCTATAATCGAATTTCTTAGAATAAATTTATAAATTTCAAAATAAATCTATGAATTTCACAATTTCAAAATAAATCTATAAATTTCACAATTTCAGAATAAATCACAATTTCACAATTTCATAAACGAATTTATAGATGGTAAATACTGTTGGACAATCTTCACTGTATTTAAATATATTAAATTCTGTTGTGTACTAAACAACAACAAGAATATAAAGAAATAAAGGAAAGGAGAGAATTTGTTTGATTACAAAAATCAAATTAGAAATAAATAAATAAAAACAGATTTTATTTTGTTACAAAAACAAAATTAAAATTTGATTTAAATAAACAAATGAAACAGAAAATAAATTAAACAACTTACTTGATTAATTGTTCGAATAATAATTCTGATCAAGTCCAGTGTTTGATACTGTGTCCTTAAGACAGATTCGTCCTCTCCACGGTGCTTTCAGAATGTGGACGTCTATCTCCTAGGATGAAATGATTAACTACAAACAATAGCAGCATTACTAATTGTTTGCCTAACGAACACACTAAGTGTTTATACTCTTTCTCACAAAAATAAAATGCAGCAAAATGAAGAATAGAATTTGCAGAGGTGAAATACGAAATTTCTAAATGTGAAACATCAAATGAGGGTTGTCCTATTTATAGATGTAATGGTGGCTGCAAGTTTTGAATTAAACAGGTGCAAACCTGTTTGAACAGGTATGGTTTTGAATTTAAACAGATTTGAATCTGTTGGGTTCATAATTCAAACAGATAAAAAATGGGAAGGGCCTTGTTTGGATGTATAGTAAAACCGGACCAGTTTATTTCCGGTTTAATTTGAATTCTGGATTTTATTTTACCAAAAACAAAATTAAATTCAAATGCTTTTGGCCCAAAAAGATTAGTATTGGGCCGAACAAGCCCAACCCAACCACACACCCGCGTCCAAGCCCAGGCCTAGCCCAGCCTGCCCGACCGACCGGACGGACATCGGCGGCGGCGCGCGCGCGCGTGTGTGGTGATTTTTGGGTCCAATGGGTCTAGCCCATTTTGCCCATAACCTCCTTCTCTAAAACACTTGGGTACCCCTTGGGACACACCCCAAGTACCAAACCCATGCCTTATAAACCCATTCAAAACTTTCCACAAAATCAATATGGGACAAGCCTTATTCAAACCTTTAAGGATTTTCCATCAAAACTCCATTTCCATGGAGCACCATTTGGCTTCAATTTCCCATTCACTCGGTAATGGTTTTGAGCAACCAAATATACCACATGAATCACAACGCGGCATAGAACGCATTACCACTTTGACCCGCGTAAATCGACGCACGGGGCCTACCTAAAAAATAGACCAAACTTAGGAAAAAATTTCTAGTTTTACCCAGAATTTTATAACCATTTCCAACAATCCCCCACATGAATGGAATTTGATGATAACGGAAATGCAACAATATGCAGACTTTATCGAAAGAGTATAAGTCGAAAATATCTTGCATCAGGATAGGTAGTTTCGGCCTTGAACCTTCCCTAGTGATAACCTATCAGACTTACTGGCTAACCAATTGACGCGATGCCTTGAATTGTTCAGCCGTTTGTGTAAGCCAAGACAATAGATTTCACACAAAATATCTTCTAACACATCGTGGTTCTCACTGTTGTGTTCATTTTGGCCTTGAACGCTCTTGGTTTTCATGAGTGTTTTTAGAGAATTTAGCCTCTTTATTCTCATAGAACCGGCCCCAGTTCAACACTCATATAGGTGATTCTTATTGTGAGTATCTCCTTATACTTGTCTTGATTTTATGCCTTAATCAAGATATAAGTAATCATTAAAAGCAAAGCTTATCCTTATACCCCTGCATACAACATATGTTGCAGATATCACTCTCACCATAGGAATGGGTAGGGAATTTTAATCCCTTGGTGATTTCTGGCGAGCCACATAACTTACTTGTCCCTTTGAACTTAGTTCTTGGGATCTCCAGTCATATAAGTAGGGTTACCATTATGACGACTCTTATGTAATAGGCTTTAATCCCATCCCCTTCGATGAACTATACACTAGCTCTTTTGTCAAACCTTTTGTTAACGGATTCGCAATATTCTCTTTAGATTTTATAGAATCTATTGAGATTATTCCATTTGACAACAATTGCCTAACGGTATTATGTCGATGACGAATATGTCGTGACTTATCGTTATACATATGATTCTGTGCCCTGCCTATTGCAGATTGACTATCACAATGAATGCAAATAGCTAGCACAGGTTTTGGCCACATTGGAATGTCTTCTAAGAAGTGACGAAGCCATTCTGCTTCTTCTCCTGCTTTGTCTAAAGCAATGAACTCGGATTCCATTGTGGATTGTGCGATGCATGTTTGTTTCGTGGATTTCCAAGAAACAGCAATGCCTCCCAGAGTGAAGACATATCTACTTGTGGATTTTGAATCTTTAGTATCCGATATCCAATTTGTATCACAATAACCTTCAAGTACTGCTGGATATCGAGTAAAGTTCAAACCATGATCACGGGTGAATCTTAGATATCTAAGAACCCGAATGATCGCTTTCCAATGGTCTTCTCCGTGGTTACTAGTGTACCTACTCAATTTACTGATAGCATAAGCTATATCTGGACGTGAGTACAATTCATTAGTTAGGCTTCAATGATTTGGGAGTATTTTAACTGAGACACTGCATCACCTTTATTTTTCGATAAATAAAGACTTACATTACAGGTGTTCTAGCTAAATTCAAATCATCCTTGATAAATTTAAGAATTTTCTCAATATAATGAGATTGAGATAATGCATATCCGTCAGATGTTTTAGTAATTTTCATTCCTAATATAACATCTGCGACCCCTATATCTTTCATATCAAATCTTTTGTTAAGCATTTGCTTAGTTGATTTGATCATGTTTTGACTGCTTCCAATGATAAGCATGTCATCCACATAAAGACAAACTATGACATATCCTTGGTCAGTGCTTTTAATATAGACGCATTTGTCACATTCATTTATCTTAAACCCATTAGTAAGCATTGCATGATCAAATTTTTCATGCCATTGCTTAGGTGCTTGTTTTAATCCATAAAGGGATTTTACAAGCCGACAAACTTTCTTTTCTTGCCCCGGCATTACAAACCCTTCGGGTTGCTCCATATAGATCTCTTCATTTAGATCACCGTTTAAGAAAGCTGTCTTAACATCCATTTGATGTATTTCTAAATTAAACAACGCTGCTATAGCAATAAGCATGCGAATGGATGTTATTCTTGTCACAGGAGAATATGTGTCAAAATAGTCAAGGTCTTCCTTGTCTGTAACCTTTAACTACAAGTCTTGCTTTATACTTGTCAATTGAACCATCTGCTTTCATTTTTCTCTTGAATATCCATTTATATCCAAGAGGTTTAGAACCTGGTGGAAGATCCACCAATTCCCAAGTATGATTTTGCATAATGGATTCAATTTCATTATTAACAGTCTCTTTCCACAAAGGTGCTTCAGGACCTAACATTGCTGCCTTAAAGCTTTGAGGTTCATTTTCTAACAGGTATGTCAGAAAATCTGGACCAAAGGATTTTGATGTTCTCGCTCTCTTACTTCGTCTTGGTTCATCATCAGTTAAATCCTATTGGTTGAGACCATTACTAGTCTCTTGTGTTTGATTGTCATTAGTCTCTTGACTTTGTGTACAATCATAAGTTCTTTTCTGTGAACTTAATTCCTGTCCTTTCTTGTAAGGAAAGACATGTTCAAAAAACACAACATTCCTTGACTCTATAATAGTGTTCACATTTATATCAGGTATTTCTGATTTATAAGTCAGAAACCGATATGCACTACTATTCTGAGCATAACCAATAAACACACAATCTACTTTTGGTCAAATCTTAGTCTTTTTAGGAACAGGAACTTCAACTTTTGCCAAACACCCCCACATTTTAAGTATTTGTAGGAAGGCGGTCGACCTTTCCACAATTCATAAGGAGTGCTGTTGGTTTTCTTGTGGGTATTCTATTAAGAACATAATTAGCAGACAATATTGCTTCCCCCCACAAGTTCTGTGGTAAGCCTGAACTTAGTAACATGGCATTCATCATTTCTTTTAGGTTCTATTCTTCCTTTTAGCAATTCCATTTTGCTGTGGAGAATAAGGGCTGTAGTTTGGTGAATAATGCCATGTTGTGCACAAAATTCATTTAATGATGCATCATATTCACCACCCCTATCACTTCTAACCATTTTAATGGTTTTACCAAGTTGATTTTCAACTTCTGTTTTGTAGAGTTTAAACATTTCTAAGGCTTATCTTTACTTCTAAGTAAATAAACATAACAATATCTTGTGCAATCATCGATAAATGTTATGAAATACTTTTTGCCTCCTCTAGTTTGAATAAATTTTAGATCACATACATCAGTATGAATTAATTCTAGAGGTTCGGTTTTCCTTTCAACCGATTTAAATGAGCCTTAGTTAGTTTCGCTTCTACACAAATTTCACATTTATGATTAGGATTAATTTCAAACTTTGGTATATAATCTAAACCAATTAATCTACGCAAAGCATCAAAATTCACATGTCCTAATCTACCATGCCATAAATTCGACTCAAGAATATAAGCAAAAGATGTGTTATTTTTATTCATAGCAACTTTCGGTACAACTGTCATTACATTCAACTTAAAAGATCATCACTCATGTATCCCTTACCAACATACATACCACTCTTTGTTAATACAAATTTATCAGACTCAAAGACAAGCCTAAAACCATTTTTACTTAACAAAGAACCAGAAACTAAATTCTTCCGGATGTCAGGTACATGCAGTACGTTGTTAAGAGTCAGTTCTTTCCCTGATGTCATCTTCAAGATCACTTTCCCTTGTCCAGCCACAGTAGAAGTAGAAGAATTCCCATGAAAAGTTGTTCACCATTTGCAGCCTCATTGTAAGTAGTGAACATCTTCTTGTCCGCACATATGTGACAAGTTGCTCCAGTGTCAACCCACCACTCTTTGGGATTTCCAACCAAGTTAGCCTCAGACACCACAGCAGAGAGGTTGATGTCATTCACTCCGTCAGAGATGTAATCTAATTTAGTTACATTGGCTTGATTGGTGGTCTTCTTGCTTGTACTTCCATGATCCTTTTTAGGGCGGCGGCAATCAGAAGCTCGGTGTCCAATCTTGCCACAGTTATAGCATTTGCCTTTGAACTTCTTGTTGCTATCGCCTTGTTTAGGACCATCTCCAGTAAACTTCCTCTTTTTGTTATGTGGTTTATGAACTTGTTCAACCACATTAGCCTTGGACTCAATGGGATTTTTCCCATTCCTCTTTTCAGCCTTTCGGTTATCTTCCTCAATTCTCAGTCTTACAATAAGTTCATCCATGGTCATCTCTTTGCATTTATGTTTTAAATAATTTTTGAAATCTTTCCAAGCCGGTGGTAACTTTTCCACTAAAGCAGCGAGTTGGAAAGACTTGCTAAGAGACATACCTTCTGAATGAATATCATGCAAAATTATCTGAAAACTTTGAACTTGAGATATTACCGTTTGGGAGTCTACCATAACAAAATCTAGAAATTTACCAACAATGAATTTCTTCGTGCCGGCATCCTCTGTCATGTATTTCTTCTCCAAAGAATCCCACAATTCTTTTGCTGACTTCAAAGGACTGTATATATTATACAGCATGTTGTCAAGGCCATTGAGGATATAGTTTCTGCGCAGGAAATCTGAATGTTTTCCAAGCATCTACAGCGGCAACAACTTGCCGATCACTTTCACCCTCTTCAAGTGCTGGAGCCTCTTCATGGAGAAATCGGGCCAAATTAAGAGTTGTAAGATAGAACAGCATCTTCTGCTGCCATCGCTTAAACTCAGTACCGTTAAATTTTTCTGGCTTTTCTCCATGATTTATTGGTACATGAACATGGTTCTGGACAGGGACCGATGTTGGTGTAACAATCGAAGTACCACTTCCAGTTTCAGTTTCAGTTGCAGTAGCCATAATCTCTGATTACAAAAATCAGAAAAATTAAAAACACAAATTAATTTTCTAGTTACTAAAACCAGAAAATAAATTATAACACAAAATAATTTTATTTTCCTTGTTACTAAAACTAGAAAAATAAAATACCATAATAATTTTCTGTAACACAAATTAATATTCTGCAATTGTTAATGACACCAGTATATTACTACTAGTTGTCAAAGAAAAGAGACAGTATATTACTACTATCTGTCAAATAGCATAAATCACTATTTGTTTTTCCAACCAGAATGTCTTTATGAAATTACAGAAAATTAAATACAATGAAGATACCAAAAATGGAGTCTATCTTAAGATTGTTGGACAATCTTCACTGTATTTAAATATATTAAATTCTGTTGTGTACTAAACAACAACAAGAATATAAAGAAATAAAGGAAAGGAGAGAATTTGTTTGATTACAAAAATCAAACTAGAAATAAATAAATAAATAAATAAAAACAGATTTTATTTTGTTACAAAAATAAAATTAAAATCTGATTTAAATAAACAAATGAAACAGAAAATAAATTAAACAACTTACTTGATTAATTGTTCGAATAATAATTCTGATCAAGTCCAGTGTTTGACACTGTGTCTTTAAGACAGATTCGTCTTCTCTCCACGTGATTTCAGAATGTGGACGTCTATCTCCCAGGATGAAATGATCAACTACAAACAATAGCAGGACTACTAATGTTTGCCTAACGAACACACCAAGTGTTTATACTCTTTCTCACAAAAATAAAATGCAGCAAAATGAAGAATAGAATTTGCAGCGGTGAAATACGAAATTTCTGAATGTGAAACATCAAATGAGGGTTGTCCTATTTATAAATGTAATGGTGGCTGTAGGTTTTGAATTAAACAGGTGCAAACCTGTTTGAACAGGTATGGTTTTGAATTTAAACAGATTTGAATTTGTTGGGTTCATAATTCAAACAGATAAAAAACGGGAAGGGCTTTGCTTGGATGTACAGTAAAACTGGACCAGTTTATTTCCGGTTTAATTTGAATTCTGGATTTTATTTTACCAAAAATAAAATTAAATTCAAATGTTTTTGGCCCAAAAAGATTAGTATTGGGCCGAACAAGCCCAACCCAACCACACACCCGCGCTCAAGCCCAGGCCCAGCCCAGCCCGCCCAACCGACCAGACGGATGGCGGCGGCGGCGCGCGCGTGCGCGTGCGCGTGTGGTGATTTTTGGGTCCAATGGGTCTAGCCCATTTTGCCCATAACCTCCATCTCTAAAACACTTAGGTACCCCTTGGGGCATATCTCAAGTGCCAAACCCATGCCTTATAAATCCATTCAAAACTTTTCACCAAATCAATGTGGGACAAGCCTTATTCAAACCTTTAAGGATTTTCCACAAAAACTCCATTTCCATGGAGCACACTTGGCTTCAATTTCCCATTCACTCGGTAATGGTTTTGAGCAACCAAATATACCATGTGAATCACAACGCGGCATAGAACGCATTACCACTTTGACCCGCGTAAATCGACGCACGGGGCCCACCTAAAAAATAGACCAAACTTAGGAAAAAATTCTGGTTTTACCTAGAATTTTATAACCATTTCCAACAAATACCTGGATCGACCTCGAGGGATTCTTTTTCAGCCGACTGGTTGAGGACAGAAAGAGTGAGAACACTGGTTTTGGAGATTGGCGATCGGAGCTTGGTTATCGGTTTGAGAACAGAGAGAGAGAGAAGACACCATCTCAACCGAATGGTTTGAGGACAAAGAGAGAGAGAGAGATAGATCGGAGAGTATACTGGTTTGAGGATAGAGAAAGAGATAGATCGGAGAGGTTTGATGACAGAGAGAGAGACAGATCGGAGAGTAGACAGATCAAAGACAGATCGGAGAGTATACTACTGTTGAGCTCAAAGTTAGAGAGAGAGAGAGAGAGAGAGAGAGAGAGAGAAGTTTCCATGATGGAGGAGGAAAACGGAAGAGGAGAATGAGAGTCAGAGTGAGAGGGAGAGTGAAGACAGAGACACAGAGAGAGAGAGGCGTTTCGATGATGAAGGAGGAAAAGAGAAGAGTCAGAGTGAGAGAAAAAGTGAAGACAATGAATGAATGTGAAGATAATGGGTTGGATTATTCTAGAGAAATCATCTCAACCGTTGGAGACGAGTACATGGACGGTGGTGATCATTCTTGGAGACAAAAAGAGCCGTTGTGTTCTATTTGCCTTAAAAAAAAAAAAAAAGTAAACAAATAAACAAACAAACAAAAATAAGTACAAATTTTTTTTGTAGTAGTATGTTTTTTGGTGGGGTGAATTATATTTAAATTTTTTTTTCAATTTTTATTTTTTATATTTGTCTAGCCGGGAATAATGTAAATATATATTTTTTTAGAAACAGTTAAAAAAGGTCACAAAAGATTAAAAAAAAAAAAAATCACTACAAAACCTATATCTAAACAACATCTACAAATTTGAAGGGAAAGTTGGTTGAAATTTACCAAAATAGCATGTGACCATTGGAGCACTATTGCTATAATTTGAAAAAATAACACTATTTATTGCCAAATTATAGCAATGACAATTCTATTTTAGCAAACACCATTGGAGATGCTCTAATGCAACCTGCCTGAATTGCACACTAACTCTAGCGTATAATTCGAGTTAAGTTAAACAAGCTCTCACGCTATGTTTGGTTAAAGGAATTGGAAAGGGAAAGGGAAAAGGTATGTGAAATGTAAATAAAATATACTTATATTTTACTTAATTTCACACACCTTTTTACTTTTTTTTTACTAATTTGTAAATTTTTTGTAAAACTAAGATTAACTATTTATAAACTGAAAAACTATTTCTGTTGCACTGCAACTAAACCACCTTTATATAGGAAAGCTTTCGTGTTCTAGAGTTTAGGGATTAAAATCCTTTTCATTTTACACTTTTTTCAACAACCAAACAAAAGCATCTAGAAAATACACATAGAGGAGGAGTGTATACCTTGGTTAGAATGATGTCAATAAGCTCTATCTTTGCTTTAGAGTAAAAAATCTTAGTTTGATGATTGGAATTTATTCGATAAAAACAACGAAATCAGATTTTTTTTTTTATACAGAAATTGAGACTAAAATTAATGAAAATGCAATATATTAATAAAAAACAGAAAAAGTTAGAACATATACTTGAAATGCCATCTTGAAGGTTTGAATTGGTCGTTTACGAAGGGATTCGAGATACACAAATAAAACCAAACACCGATTCATTGAGGTTTACGGAAGAAGATGGAGTCAAATGCAGAAATTGAGACCCCGCTAATCTCCTTGCACCGATTCATTTTCTCTTCTAGTTCACAGATCCAAACACTTGCACATGAAAAAAAATTTCATACATATATCTGCCATATATATATATATATATTACACACACAGAGAGAGAGAGAGAGAGAGAGAGAGAGAGAGAGAGAGAGAGAGAGGCCTGAGCAAGAAAGGGTGCTGGTGCAGAAATGAAGAGGGAGAGAGGATTAGATTTACGTTGGTGTAGTGATCCCGGTTTCGATCCTTCTTCATGTTTTGCCACTTCGACTGGGCCGGTCAGGGGTCGAGCTGCCCGGTCAGCTCGCGGGGGTCCAAAGGGCAGCGCCCTTTGGCGGGTCCAAGGGCAGTGCCCTGGCGGGGGTCGAGCTGCTCGGTCAGCTCGCGGGGGGTCCAGGGGGTAGCGCTTCTTGGCGAGGTTGAGGGACAGCGCCCCCAAAACAAAAATGCAAAATGCATTCGAAGTTGCTTGTCAACTTGAGCGACCATTTATGCGCTCGAGCGGAGAATGTTTTGTTTCAGAAGTTTGACCTGTTTGCAAAAGTACTGGGTTAGTGTATTTGACACTCGAGCGGGGCATTTCACGGTGGAGCGGACCATGTTGTATCAGTTTGTGAATCTGATATTTCATATCACTTTTTCAGTCCTTTCTCTCTCTAAAACTCCCCAGAATTCCAGATCGGGAGCTTCTCTCTCTAGAAGTCATCTTCTCTCTTTGATTTCTCCAAATCCATTGGATTTAGACTTAAGTTCTTCACCAAAGTTGGTTATCATCTCGAGGGCTTCATTGTGTGCAGTGAAGATCGAGTTTCGACACCGTTGATTTTGGGGGTTTCATCTCATTTCTTCTTCAAAACTTGAGGTAGGGATTTTCTTAGAGTTATATATAGTTTTTGCAAGATCTAGATGATTTTCGAAATCATCATTTGATTAGCTTTGAAAAATTGATTGTTGATTTCAAGAAGATGAGTGATTTTGAAAGAGGGTTTAATTTCTTTTCCTTTTAAAATAGAAATTGAAGGTTTTGAACCATATTGATTGAAGAAAGATGATTTTGGGGAGATTCTTCTAAATATTTTGGAGATGAATGGTTTTGGTGAGAAAACCTAGAAATTGGGTCTTTCTTTGAAAGATGTTGAAAATCCTTAGAAGATGTTGTCATATTTATTTTGTGTACCAAAATAAATGGATATTTTGAAAATTGTTTATTTATATATAAATGACGAATTTTGTGAAAAAAATGAGAAATGTTGTTTATTTTGGAAATTGTTGTCAAAATGTTAATTTAGTCTTGAATTGACTAAATTGTTGAGATTGCTCGAAATGTGGGAATTATGTTATTCTCTTGAATGAGTTGGATATAAAAGTATATATATAGATATATATATTCATCTATATATATTCATCTTGTGGAATTGTGTTGAAAAGAGGATTGAGAATTTTAATCACAATGGTATATTGTGTGAAACAACTGAATATGGAAGTAATGTTGCATTGCGTTATTAAGCATACATTGGCATTTCAATTCATTGGACTATCTTAAGCTTTGAAAATTTACATTGAGAAAAGAATGTTGGGAAATGAATTCTCATGAAATGGTTTTGGGGTAAATACGGTGGTAAGTCTTGATAGGTAGTGTAGATGAAATTGTTTAAGTTGGCCTGAGTGTCCTTGGTGAAAGACCAGAAAGTCGCGCGGATAGGTGTCGAGCCTTTGGTTAATACCGGTAAAAGTGATAATTGGTAGTACTCATATAGTCTACTTGCAGACACCGACCTTGGGATTGCCAGAGTTGTATTTACCACCCCCTTTAATTAAATTGATAAATTTTGAACAGTTGAAGTTGTATAACATCATTGAGCATGATGGTTTTCAAAAGATGAAGATGTTTTTTATTTTCAAAAAGGCATGGTGTAGACGTCCCCGAACGTCCCGGGAGGATGAATCCCGTTTTGTTCGTCTGTGGGGCTTACTACAGTTCAGGACTCAAATTGTCACAGTTCTTAATCTGAACCAAAGAGTCCAAATCCGGCAAATCGTTTTGAGAAAACAGATTTTTAGAAAAGGAGTGCCAAACATGGACTGCTTTGCCAGATACAGTCGCCACCTAAATATTTTATTTTGGGGGAATTTAGGAAACCCTGACTCGGTGCCAAAGGCCACGTGTCCGTCATCACCAAAGTTGCCTCAGCTCGGGAACTTGGGTACGATTGGGGAAGGTCAGCTATGAGCACCCCCTCTCGCCCGATCAAAGATCAGCCTCTACTAACCGTGATATCTTGTTTTGAAAACATTATATGCTCTTATTTCGGTTATTAGCCTAGAATTACTATGTTATGCGCGCAACAAACAAGTATAAACCAAATCGCCTAAATTGGAACAAAACATTTCATGTTTGTTTTGAAAATGGTTTGCTACTTGCAAGTAGGCTAAAAATGCAGATTTTTGCCACCCTCAAGTGGGCTTAAAACTCGCAGTTTTAATGTATCATTCCAATCTAAGTAATTCGACCTCCATCTACAGGCATTCAAGCAGTTATATCACATAAGCAGCTAGCGTCATGGTAATCATGCTATTATGGCAACATTCACACGCATGCGGTATGCTGAAGCATAAAAGCTTACCTAGTACTCCAAGCCAAAACAGAAACTAGTTAGTAATCATGTGGATGATCCTAGTTCATGTCAAGATGGCTAATGCAACACATGCAAGATGCAACTACAATAGGCTCGGCTAATCCTAGGATGGTATGTGGAATGTGACAAGTAACACGTATTCAAGTTAGATTTGAAATACTTATGTAGTTAGTATGATGCGCCGAGCCCGGTGCATGCAATACTGATGAATGATGCACGCATGCATAGCATAAGGTATGCTAAAGTAAACATGCCCTAAACTAACCATCAAAGCAGGTAAGTAAAAGGGAGAAAGAAGTGGGGGTTGGAAGACATGCACACACGCACCCACACTTATTACAAATTTGCCCTCGCTCGGAGGGACTGAAAGAATAATACAATTTAACTAACCAACAAGCTAATTAAATATTACAAATCAATTAAATTAGCTAAGCAAATTAACTAATCTAATTAAGCAGTAAACAACAGCCTCGGGAAGAGGGTCTAATGCGTGCGCGCTCGATTCCGCTCGGAAATCACTGCCATGCACAAGATGACTCTGCTTTGACTGTCCTACTCTGAAGACTGCAAAAGTCTCAGGGTTGCTCCTCTGAGTGCTCTAGAACACCACCGGCTGAAGGGATTGGTCACCGGCCATGTATAATGGTCACTGGTCACGAAATACTTCATCGGCCAACAATGGATGGCAGGTCGGCACAAAAGATGGCCGGCCGGCCAAATCTTCCTGCAAAAACTGGTTTGACAGCAGCAGAGGACAAAGCAAAGCATGGCAATGCATTTCAAGCAATGTATGCACCAACCACACTCCTTATCATGTGTATGACTCAAAGGAGGATGAGCCTCGATTCTCGGACCACCAATCACACATTTCCATGCATGATGGCCCAAAGAATCAAGTGTGCATGTTGATATGGAATGCAATGCACATAATCAAGCAAATTGAACTCAGCCTCTATCACAAGCAATTCAAGAGGCAAAGCATGCATGCTTATGTAATGCAATCCTAAGCATGTTGACTAGTATGCAACATGGACAATGCTAAGAAGCATACAAGGCATACAATGGTCATGCAAGGCATAAGGCATGAGACAATGCGACTAACAAGTATGCAAGGCACAATGTGGGTTTTCAAGCATGCAAGCAAACATGTGACTTCATTCAATCATGCAACTCCAATCATGCAATAACACACAAATATGCAACAACATACAAGGTGGGCATACAACAATATGCAAAGGGGTGGACTTAAACTAACATGGATAGCTTGCAAGCATGCCAAAATCAGTGGCCAATACTATGGAAGTGAGGTCCAACACACACACACACATGCATGCAAATATGGTCCAACACTTAAGTATATAAAGGAACAACTTCTAAGCACACTTAAAAGGAGGCAAACATGGACAATTAGCATGCATGAAAAGCTCTGAAAATCATGTTAATGATGGTGTCAAACCAACTAATCAAAGCAAGTAAAGCATGCAACAATGGTCCAAGATTCAAGGCAAACCAAGGAGGCTTAAACCAAGGCTGAGTCAACCAAACCTCACAAGGCTAAGGGGACTTAAAATAGGTCCAATGTAGACCTAAACAAGGCTAAGGGTGTACCTAGATGACATCCAAGTGGTCTAAATATGCAAGCATACAAAGAAGCACATTCATGGAGCATAAGGCAACAACCTTTAAACACATTGAAGGGGCATCAAATGCAAGCATATAGGCATGTTATAAGGACTAAAATAACATGGTAAGTGGTTCCAAACCACTGAAATAATGCAAGTAATGCATGCTAGAGGGGCCAATGCTTAAGGTATATAAGGGGGATTACATGGTAGCTATACAAAGCAAATCATGGATGACCCAAACAACCAAAAACAGTCCTCAAGCACACTAAAATATGCATAAAAGCTTCACAAAGCTTGGCCAAAATACATGAGCATGGTAATCTAAATGCTATGCATGTATTGAGGCAAATCATGGCATTACAAGGCATGTATGCTAAGCAAGCATGGTGTACCAAAACCAACTAAACACAATGCTATATTATGACATAATAAGCATGAAAATCAGTCAAGGAATGGCCAACATGAACCTAAACATGGTGCTCACTAAAGAGGCAAAAATGACCCTTTTCAAGGACAACAAGGAGAGGGGATGGCCCTCTCCTTCCTAGGACCTCAAGGCACCATCCTCACCTCTGAAATCCCTCAAGATTTCAGTGGTGAGGAGGCCCAAACACAATGGTCCCAGAGCTTAACCAAAATGGCACAAAATAAAGGCCAAACAAGCCTTAAGAGGGGTCAAACAACCCCAAAGCTTAAAACACCCTTGACAAACTATTTAGAGCAGACAAAAACAAGACTTTTATATGTTATATGTTAAGCTCAAAAATAGTTTCAAGATAGGCAAAAAGAGTATGCAAAAATGGGGAAAAAAAAAAGCAAGTTTGTTACCCTTGAAGACCTCCTCCACAAATGGTGGTCCAACTGCCTTTCCAAGCTCAAAACCAGCTCCAAAGCTTCAAAACAACCCTCAAGGGCCTCAGCTCCAAGAGAAGGTGTGATGGTGAGTGTTTGTGTGCAAAAGTAAGACAAAAAAAAACACACAAGGCAAAGGAAAGAGAGAAGTATAGAGATAGGATAGATTCACAAACCCTAACCCTAAAACCAGAGCTCTCTAGGAATGTTGTCTAACTTGTCTAATCTTTGAACAAAAGAGAAGAGGTTCTCTTTTATAGACAATTAGTGTTGTAAAGCTTCCAAAGGAAGCTAACAAGAGGGAAATCCCTCCATACACGTGTATGGAGGGGGTGAAAGTGTATGCCAGCTGCACAAAAATATCTTCAAAAGCAGATGCACAGTAGTCGGCCGGCCAAAAGTGCAATTGGCCAAAAAAATATAGCCGACCGGCCATCTATAGTGCTGGCCGGCCAAACATTTGGCCGGTGGCAACAAAACACAGCCGATGGCCTCAAGCTATGGCCGGTGATGGGTGGGGATGGTCAACAAGCCCTACCCTGCCCCTCCAAGGCAAAGCACAAGTGTTTGGTGCAAAACCAGACACAAAACAGTCGAGTCGAGAGATCCTGAGGCAAGGCGCGTAGCCGAGACCTCCGGGAACTCAAGACGAACACAAACATGGATGATCACCGAGTGTTCAAGCGGTGACGTCCAAGTCTTGAGGACGGTCAAAAATGGGGTGTCTACACATGGCATGGCATGTGCATTCATCTCTTAAGACTTGTATAAAATGTATATACTTTGTTAAGGATTTCCTACTGGGCTTTATGCTCACCCTACCGGATTTTTTGTGCAGGAAAAGACGTGGTGAATCCGCCTAATTGAAGGCGTGGAGATGTGTGTGTTGAGAGCACTAAAGTTCTCATTTGCTGTGATCCTATTTGTAAGCCAAGGGCTATGTATGTGTGGGTTTGAATAACCATTTTGTGTATCGAGCTTAAGCCTTGGAAGATTGTAAACCCTTGGGGGTGCTTATTTGGTTATTTACTTGTTGTTGAATCAATGCAATATCGCATGAGGAACTATTATTATTATGTAATGCAAGTATGGGAAGTTATATTTGGTTTTCCTTTAAGAGAGCCATGATTGTTGCATTATCATTTGGGCTAAAAATTTGGGGCGTTACAGTTGGAATATGAGATTGATCATGAAAATGAGATCAATTGAAGCTGAAGATCTTAGATCTCCATTGGAGTCCTAGACGATTGAAGCTGAAGATCTTAGATCTCCATTAGAGTCCTAGACAGAGAGCCCTAGATAGAGAGAAGAGAGAATAGATCGAGAGCATGCATTTGACAAATTAGGGCGACAAGATGAGATTTTATTTGCCTATTATTGAGACGACCAAAATTTGGTCTCTAAAAGTCTTCACACATTAACAACCTAATATATTGGTCTTTAGCTCTTAACCATATCAAACACGCGTGGATCGATTGGTCAAATATGGGATATATCCATATCATAAAAGGAATATGGAGTGTTTATATGGCTTTCTCTTAAAATTTATTTTTGTCCCTATATGATGGTTTTTAGAGACCAAATTCAATTAGTCTCTAAATATTACTCTAAATCACTAATTTCTTATAGTGTAAATTTCTTTCCAAATTTCTTAATTGTAACGCCCCAAAAATTCATACAATGGATAGAGTAATAGCCATGGCTCTTTATGAGATACTAGAATAATCCCCAACACTTTTCATTACATGGTCACAGTGTTTATACAAAATAACTCCACATGCAGTTATACATTCAATGAATTATTGCACATGAATCTATAGCATGTAGAACATCCAGTCAAATATAAATAAATGCCCTCAAGGGCTTACAAGTTTCAAGGCTTTAGCCCGATTACACATAAGATGGTTTCTCGAAGCCATACATTTACAACCCTTGGCTTACAAAAAAAAAAAAAAAAAAAATACTGTCATACAAAAAAGAGTCTAGTGCTCTCAACATATACATCCATGCCCTAATTTGGCGGGTTCACCACGTCCTTTCCTGCACCAAAACCCCATAGGGTGAGCATAAAGCCCAGTACAAAATTCTTAACAAAGTATATACATTTTATACAATTATCATGAAATGAAATGCACAGGCTATGTTATGCCCTTTTGAAGAAAATTTCATCTTTATTATTTCAAAATCCACATGTGCAACATGATATTGAAATTTTAGCAATCTCATAGTTCTACACCAAATTCATGGGGCGGTAAATATGACTCAGGTAATCCCTAGGTTGGTGTCTACAAGTAGGCATAGCTAGCACTACCAAATCCCCACTTTACTGGTAACTAATCAGAAGGCACGTGGCATCTACTCCGCATGTATTTTCGGTCTTTCACCATGGACATTCAAGCCAACTTAATCAATTTCATCTACACCTCCTATCCGGACTTACTAACGTATTTACCCCAAAACATTTCAATAATATCTTATTTTATAACATCCCTTTCTCCATGCAATGTTTTCAAATTTCAAACTCAAAATACCTTTAACAATCAAGACAATTAAAATACCAATTCAATGTATATCAAAGCAATTGTAGTAGCCTTCCACTTGTAACACTTCTACATATTTCTTCCATTTTAAATCGCAATTTCCTTTCTCTTTCTAATGCAATTTCGTAACATAAGCATATAACAATCTACATCATTTCAAGAGTGGCAACACTTTCACCTTTCATATATTCTCAACAAATTAGTCATTTCATGACTGTAACCACATTTTGAAAAACAACTTCAAAAAGCCCACTATTTCTCATCCTTCATGTGATTTCTTTCATTCAACAAAATCACAATATGAATCAAAATCAATTTCATAATTTTACCTCATTTTCAAAGACTCCCAAATTCTAGGGTTTTCATACACTAGATTTGTCTCCTCATTTTGAAAGAATTTAACTTAAACTCACATTTCTCTACAATAAAATAACTCACAATCTCAAGAAATTTGTAAAACAAAAGAGGCATTATGGAAACCCACATTTAAAAACTTTCCTCAACTCATAAGTCAAAAACTAAGTTCAAAACAATAAAAAGGAGTTCCAATCAGCAAAACAATTTGCAAAAATGTATATATAACTCAAAGAAATTCCCTACCTCAAGTTTTGGAGAAGAAAAGAGATGAAAGCCCCAAATCCAACGGTGCCAAAACCCAATATCCACCGCACACAGTGTAGCCCTCAAAGAGTTTTCCAACTTTAATCAAGGAACTAGGGTCAAAATGTTTATGGATTTGGAACAATCAAAGATCTAATGAGGTTTGATGTAAGAAATATAGAGAGAAGGGGGAGAAAAGGGTTTTTAGAGAGAGAGAGATGTATAAAATGATACACACTCAGCCCAAGAAAAGAAGAAAAGTAGATTTTTCAGAGTCTGCAAATTCTTGCACGTGCGTGCGCGTACCTTCTGTACATGTGGCTCTCACCCCTACACGTGCGGCCCATGTCCCGCACCTCCAATCGTAGGTGCATATAATGCAGTATGCATCCTGGCCAGCCCCTAGTTTCCCGTACGTGCGACCTCACTTCCCGCACATGCGGCCCCTTTTCTGCACGTGCGGCTCTACCCTCAGCCCAGAAAATTTCCAACTCAAATAAGAAAAACCCCCGGATTCAACTTCAAGTCTCCTGAAACAAGCGAAACTCAGAATTGAAATAAATAGGGACTAAAATTTTAAGAAAGAGATTTCAAAAGTGATGAACCCAACAGTTGACAAGACCTCAGGTTAGACCCCGACACTCTAACACGATAAACCCCAACATACACAAAAGAGAAGTAAGACTGGTTACATACTCGGTTATCACATTAATCAAACACAAACATCAATCTAATAAATAGGAGGTTAAGTCTCAAGTTGTTGTTACCACAACACTTGGTGTGGGTTCGATGTTCCCACATTGTGTGAGTCTTAACTTAAGCGAAACTTATTTTAGGGGATCAGTATAAGTTCTTAGGTTATAATCTCTTGCTCAGAACGGACAACAGGGCATCTTGGTGATCTCTGTAAGAGGCGTTGCCTTAGACCTGCAGGAGAGTGGGAGGATTTTCCTATAACTGCAAAAAAAAAAACTCACACATTATTTTCTGCAAAAGAGTCGTGTGCCTATGGAAAGAAATCAGAACCCACAGTTTGAAATTAAGTAAAGTGGTCTAGTTCTTAAATAATATTTATTTATTTTATTTTAAATAAATATCATAAATTAATATAGTTATAGTTATTGAATCGATTTGATTTTTTTATTTTTATTTTTATGAATGATTAATAGATTGTGGTCTAAAAATTGAATAGTGCAAATCCCAAACAACACCAACAAACTGGTCCTATAAATATATATATATATATATATATATATATATATATATATAAGTACTGTGAATATATGAAAAGTATATTAAAATTATAAATATTTTGATGTTTTGTGTTCTTTATTGATATCTTTTGGGGCTATCATTAGCAAGATCTTAATATTTCTCTTAAAAAAAATGTATTACAAGAAGGGTAACACTAGGGGTGGCCATGGGCTTGATGGCTCGCCAAGCCCAACTTGATATTTTTAGGGCTTAAGAAAAATATTTAAATTTTTAGTTTAATAAATTTTTAGGCTAGACTTGGGATAAAGAGTTTTAGTCCGGCTTGTTCATTTATAAAATATTTATTTTATTTTTAATAAAAATAATAAAAGATAAAGAAAAATACGTACATATATATATATACATATTTCTTTCTAGAGTTTAATTTAAAACATTTCTTAAAAGATTATATTTATTTTACAATTGAATTTTATTAATGTTTCAAATTCAAATAATTATTAAAAGGGTTTAAATAATATAATAGCCTTTCAAGATGAAATATTTATTGGGTGAAGTGGGTGGATTTGAGATTTAGACATTTTTATAAGATTGAGCTTGAGATAGTTGAGTTAAGCTCGATGTGAGGCCAGGCCGAGTTTAATATAACCCTATATAGTCTAGCCTTGTGTTTATACACCCAAGTAACACAACCCTTTTTGTGGTTCTAAGGATTCTTTTTTTAATTATTATTCATCTTTTTTGTTAAAATATGAGTAAAAAATTAAAGTGTTTGCGAATAATTTTTTAATTTTTATGAAAAAATGTTGAAAAAACAAAGAGAATGGAAGAAATTTTTTACTTTCTTATTTAATTTTTAGTTTTTTTAATAATTTTTTGATTTTTGTTTTACTAATTTAACAACTTTCCAAAATTAACCAAAGTAATGGAGAGTTAACGTGTAGACTCAGGCATGGGTCTATGTTTTTATTTATTGTTGAAGTCAATTGATGAGACAGGGAGCAAGTTGGCGTAATATAGGGGTATAAATTTGGCCCGGTCCGGCCCAAGTCTAGGGGCTCGGGCCTAAGCCCAAAAGGGGCTTAAATGGGACGGATCCACCTGAGCTACGGGTGAATTTCGGGTCACCCATGGACCGTGAGTCATTTTTACACTCCTACCGTAATAGTTCGAATTAACGTGTAGACTGGGGTATGTTTTTATTTATTGCTGAAATCAATTGATGAGACATGGAGCCAGTTGTTGTAATAGTTCGAATTATGTTCTAACTTCATACTGATTGGCTGAAACAATTGGACTTATATTTTCTGTTAAATTTTTAAAAAATAAATTAATAATTATCAAATAATAAAAAGTATAGAGCAATGTTCTAGACGACCAAATGATCACTCCCTTCCTACACCACCCACACTGTTTCTACCGAATAAATAATTCTAACCAATGTTATGAGATTGAGGTTTAACATTTTTTGAAATTTTAAGACTGACCAAAAGTCACACTTCCAACCGACAATGACTTTTTATTTTTTAATTTTCTTTTGGGTGAATAACAAGCAATGACTTGACTTGACTTGTCTTGTAAGGCTTTGTTTGTTTTTAAAGTTAGGATTTGTTTGACATAAATTAATAAATACAAAAATTTAAAAAGTCACTATCCTATTTAAGTCATATCATCTTATTTAAATCACATCACCTCTTTAACACATGACATCAAACCCAACCCAAATCCAACTCATATAAACTAATAAGTCAAAAAATACACTTTTTAAAACATCCCAAACCAATCCTTAATGTGAAATTTATTATTATAAAATTAAATGATTAGATTATTAGTGTAATGAAAGTGAAAGAATTAAAAATATATATATATATATATATATATTTATTTATTTATTTCGTGTCTATCTAGCCAGTTGTTGTTTGTTTGTTTTGTCCTTCATAAATGAAATTAACTATTATGAAATTTATAAATACACTTATTGCACAGCTGCCAAATTTGGACTACTCAATGCGAACAAACAAATGTAAATGAATATCAAATGTATCACAAACAGTGATGGTGTTTTTTAGTTTCTTTTTTATCAGCAAACAACATAATTATAAAAAGAGATGTGATTTTTTTATTTCTTTTGAAATGGGGAAAATTTTGATATGATTACTACGGCATAGCGAACTTGGAATATAATTAGTAGAACAACTGGTTCGAAAAAGAAAGAAAGGAAAGAAAAGAAAATAAAATAAGTGAATGCAACCAAACCATCACCGGACAAAGGAAATGGAAGTTTACTTAAAGACTATTTTTTTTAATCAGCAAAAAAAAAAAAATTTTATTGATGACAAAAATATATAATTACATATGAGATGAACATCAATAAAGGAGTGGAAAAGCAGAAGTGCATCAAAGCTAACAAACCCAATTACTTAGAGACTATTTGAGATAACTTAAACACTTTTTTTTCTCGACTCTTTTTGTTTTAAGTAATTTTTTTTTTTCAAAATTATATCAATTTTTCTTACTTTTTTGTCATGTTTTGTGTAGACAAATTTAAAAAGTTAAAAAAAAATTGAAAATTTTTATTAAAAAAATTATAAAAAGCCAAAATGGTTACTATTATTTACTTATTTTTTGTCTTTTCTAGATTATTATTTTTTTTAAGTTGATTTTTCCGAGTAGAATTCAAAATTCTAAAATTTTTTGAATTTTTTTAGAAAACTAGTGGTTGGACACGTGCATTACACGTGGTACGTGATTTTTATCAACTGTTAATACTATAATTATGTGTATATCTTAAATTGGTATGTGATATGTATACAAAGTATAGAGACTTATAGGCCCTATTTGTTTGGGGTTATAGGAAGAGGATTGGGACTACTAATACCTTGGTATTACTAATACCTTGTTTGTTTTGAGAGATGGCGTTGGGACTACTAATACCTTGGTATTACTAATACTCTTGGAAGGGGGATTCATAGTGAGGAGGTAGAGATGGTATTAGAAAAATAGTGAGGGGATTAGAAATTTATTTATTTATTTTTTATTTTTTATGTATTGGGAATTTTTTTAAAATATTAATGTTTAATTTTTATATTTTTTATTTGTTTTATTATTTTATATAAAAATAATTAACAATTTCTCACTATCAATCCCCTCACTATTAATCCATTCACTAACAATCCCCTCACTATTAATCCCCTCACTATCAATCCCCTCTATTCTATCTCTGAAAACAAACGGGGCCATATGGGTAAATTAATCTTTATCCAAAATATAACTAAGCAATAAATGAATACATACTCGGTTGAGGAATTTAAATGATAAATGAAAATTTTTATAAACATAAACATTAAACATTAATTTATAGCTAGATTATTGATATCAGAATCTTATCTTAAACAATAAATAATTACACAAATATTTTTCTATCAATTTCCCATTTCAATTTTTCATAATCCGTACCTGTAATACATTTGAAGGTATGAAATTAATTGCACAATTATACAGTTTTGTTTAATAGTTCATCTCATATTACAAATTCATTGAACCTACCATTGCATATTATTTGCATACTATTGGTGTAAGAATGCATTAATATTAATATGTAATATATTTTTATACATCAAGAGTTGTTGAGTGTCGTTTTTTGTGTCACGAATATCTTGAATAATGAAAAATATAGCATTTGTCATTAGTATATTTTCATTTATATGTAGAAAATTTGGAATAGTTTTTTTAAGAAAATTGAATGATATTGTAGTTTAATATTTCGATCGATATAGGAATTTCATAATTATTTTCACAATGTTTATAGATCCATACTTATAAGTGTTTGTAGGGTCACCTTCATAAAACGTTCAAGTTATATAATTTATTATGACATCTGTAAATAGTTAGCATATAATAAAAATTAATCGAAACTTTTTATTTGATGTACTTACTTTATGCATCGTTAAGTTGCTGCGATAATAGTTGGGTATCATTTGATTCTTTTTTCTTATAATGTGACTAAAATGTGTGCATTAGGTACATTATTTTTTTTTTAACTTCACAACAGATAGGACAATTACTGCTTTAGCTTGTCTAACTTTAGTTGGAGAGCATGTTGCAACAGATATTCTGTAATTTTATAAAGTCTTGGTTTGTTATTGAAAGGGTTTCCTGTGGACACTTGTTTGTATGACATGTATGTATATATGTATTGATCATAAGTTGATAGGAGAACAATATATAATTCCGTAATTGTAACGCCCTCAAAATAAATGCATAAATCAAACATTCATGATATCCATAGACATAGGAAAATAAAATATATACATCCATCAGAGTATTCTTTGCAAAAGTATTACATGTTGACAACAAAAGTAAATGCCTTACGGGCTCACAACTTTCCAAGTCAACACTTGGTTACAACAAAAGAGAGTTCTAACTCTAAACATATTAAGCCCTTGGCTTGGATTTACATTTAACATCAGACAAAAAGCAAAATAACCAAAAGAGTCTTCAACTCCCAAAACCTCCCAAGCTAAGACCTTGGAGGCGGCATATCACCTGTACCTGAAAATATTGTTCCATAAAGGGTGAGCCAAAGCCCAGTGGAGATACGCTAAACATAATATGAGAATTAACTAAAACATTAGCATTTGATTTACACCATTTCTATAACCGATCCACATTTACAACCGTGTTTCAATTCATTCCCATTCCTTTATTTCAATCAAGTCAACAACATGGTACATTATTTATTCAAACAATTCCAAATGAGACTACAACTCATATTATCAACACTTCTATCATCAACAATTTCAAATGAGACTACAACTCATAAAGACAACACTTCAATTCATCAACATCATTCAGATACATATAAGGTTTCGGGACTTTCACCCTGGACACTCCGGCCAACTTAATTATCAATGGAGTCCATCCCCTATCTCCTCCCAAACAGTGGAGTACATCCCCTATCTCCTCCCACACAATGGAGTACATCCCCTTTCTCCTCTCATACAAATATACATATGCAATGTATTTAAACTCTTCATCATAAACAATGATCAATTAATGCACATATTCAATGTGTCATTCCAACAGTCATATTCAATGACATATTCCAGGTGATTAGTTTTAGTTTACCTAATCATCATGCAGTGTCTACAACAATCAAGACTATCCTCCACTGATAGCCCAAAACAATTATTTCTAAACAAATAATAAATTTATCAAATAGATAAATTATCAACATTTTCATACGTGAGTAATTTATCAATCCAACTACACCACTCAATCTCATAATTTCCCAATTTCATGATTTTCAACTCAATTTCATATTTTCATATTTTCCCAAATTAATTGTACAAGTTAATTATTTAATTTCAATTAGGGCCTTTTCTCCTTTTCTTGAACATCAACCCTAAGGTTCAATTTCATCAATTTTACACAAATAACCCCATTTTCCAAGGTCTAACATATACATGGTGCTCAACAATTGAAAACCCCTCTTTATACATTTCAAATCAAATCCTAACTTTCCAAAATTTCCATAACTTCACTATTTAATCAAAATGACTAAAATTTATGTCAAAACTCATAAAGACGAGTAGTTTATCCCTACCTCAAGGTTATGAGCTCAAAGGAGAAAGAGAGGAAATTCGAAGATGCTCCAAACACAAGCTTTTTCGGATCAAAGTGAAGCCCACACCAAGCTCTACCTTTCTTACAAAGAGACTAGGGTAGAGAGACCCAAGAACATGGAGTATTTGTAGAGAGAGAGAGAGTTTAGAGAGAGAGACAGCCGGATCTAGGGTTTGATGAAAAAGATGATGAAAAAGTGATGTACAACCCGCTGCTGCTAACTGATATATGCGAGGCTCGCTTGAGCGAAGAAGTGGTCGCTCGCTTAAGCGAAGAAGTGGTCGCTCGCTCGAGCGACCAGACACAGTAAACACGTCGCTCGATCGCAAGAAGCCTCGTTCGAGCGCACAATTCAAAGCTTCAGGTCTGCAACTCAGACGCACACTCGAGCGCAAGAGTTCTCGCTCGAGCGAAGGAACACAAAACATAGAGCTCGCTCGCTCGAGCGGGGAAACACAACCTTTAGGTCAAAAAGAGACGCAGACGCACGCTCGAGCGCAAGAGTTCTCGCTCGAGCCAAGAGACAGACCACACGAATCTCGCTCGAGCGAAGGAACCCTGGCTCAAGCGAAGGAACTAAAACCCAAAGCTCGCTCGAGCGACAAAAGCCTCGCTCGAGTGAAGGAACCAAAATCTGGACAGCTACCATTTGTTCCAACACCTAACCAACCTGTTCCAAACTTACCCAACACATCCCAAAACTCAAATACAATGAATTAAAGGATGGAAACAAGATATAGACAACAACCAACAACTACGGAACCTAAGTCCGGAACACAATACATGACAGGGAAACCAGGATCGCTATAGTAATTCTTTTTTTCTTTAAGTGAATAACAACTAATGACTTGACTTGTGTTGCAGGCTTTGTTTGATTTTAAAGTTAAGTTATGGATTCTCAAAAAAAAAAAAAAAAGTTAAGTTATGTGAAATTTATTATTATAAGATTAAATGATTAGATTATTAGCGTAATGAGAGTGAAAGAATTAAATATATATATATATATATATATTTATTTATTTATTTATTTCGTGTCTATCTAACCAGTTGTTGTTTGTTTGTTTTGTCATTCATAAATGAAATTAACTATATGAAATTTATAAATACTCTTATTGCACAGCTGCCAAATTTGGACGACTTAATGCCAACAAACAAATGTAAATGAACTATCAAATGTACCACAAACAATGATGATGTTTTTTAGCTTCTTTTTATCAGCAAACAACATAATTATAAAAAGAGATGTGATTTTTTCTTCTTCTTTTGAAACAGGGAAAATTTTGATGTGATTACCACGGCATAGCTACCTTGGAATATAATGAGCAGAACAACTGGTTCAAAAAAGAAAGAAAGAAAATAAAATAAAATAAAATAAGTGAATGCAATCAAACCATCACCAGGCAAAGGAAATGGAAGTTTACATAGGGACCATTTGAGATAACTTAAACACATTTTTTCTCGAATTTTTTTGTTTTAAGTAATTTTTTTTTCCAAAATTATATCAACTTTTTTAACTTTTTTGGTATGTTTTGTGTAGACGAATTTAAAAAGTTAAAAAAAAAAATAAAAATTTTTATTAAAAAAATTATAAAAGCCAAAATAGTTATTATTATTTACTTATTTTTTTTTGTCTTTTCTAGATCTTTTTTTTTTAGTTAGTCTTTCCTAGTAGAATTTAAAATTCTAAAATTTTTTGAAATTTTTTAGAAAACTAGTGGTTGGACACGTGCACTACACGTGGCACGTGATTTTTTATCAACTGTTAATACTATTATTATGCGTATATTTTAAATTGGTATGTGCCATGTATACTAAGTGTAGAGACTTGTATGAATAAATTGATCTTTATCCAAAATATAACTAAGCAATAAATGAATACATACTCGGTTGAAGAATTTAAATGATTAATGAAAAATTTTATAAACATAAATATTAATTTATAGCTAGATTGTTGATATCACAATCTTATCTTAAATAATAAATATTAAGAAAGTCCTTTAAATATATAATATTATTCAAACATTTTTCTATCAACTTCCCATTTTAAATTTTCATAATCCGTACCTGTAATACAATTGAAGGTATGAAATTAATTGCACAATTACATAGTTTTGTTTAATAGTTCATCTCATATTACAAATTCATTGAACCTACTATTGCATATTATTTGCATACTATTGGTGTAAGAATGCATTAATATTAATATGTAATATATTTTTATATATCAAGAGTTGTTGAGTCTTATTTTCTGTGTCATGAATATCTTGAATGATGAAAAATATAGCATTAGTCAATAGTATATTTTCATTTATATGTAGAAAATTTGGAATAGTTTTTTTAAGAAAATTGAATGATATTGTAGCTTAATATTTTGATCGATATAGGAATTTCATAATTATTTTCACAATGTTTATAGATCCATACTTATAAGTGTTTGTAGGGTCATCTTCATAAAACTTTCAAGTTTCATAATTTATTATGACATCTGTAAGTAATTAGCATATAATAAAAATTAATCGAAACTTTTTATTTGATGTACTTACTTTCTGTATCATTAAATTGCTGTGATAATATTTGGGTATCATTTGATTTTTTTTCTTATAATTTGACTAAAGTATGTGCATGAGGTACACTGTTTTTTTTTGAACTTCATAACAGATAGGACAATTACTGCTTCAGTTTGTCTAGCTTTACTTGGAGAGCATGTTGCAATAGATATTTTATAATTTTATAAAGTCTTGGTTTGTTATTGAAAGGGTTTGTTGTGGACATTTGTTTGTATGACATGTATGTATATATGTATTGATCACAAGTTGATAGGAGAACAATAAATAATTCTGCAGTTCTTTCCTAACAAATATAACTATATTATTAAAGCGATACATGTTAGAATGATGTCGTGATGGCCAGTAATCCAAGATTACTAAAGGCCAACTTAAAAAGATTCGCATAAACAGAGAATACATATGGGGCAAACATGTGCGGAAGCAATAAATTTAAATCTAATTAGTCCATAAGAGCTGTGCGTAGATCAAATGAAATGACATACATATTAACATGGTTTACGAGTTGTATACAAAAATAAAATAAACTTAATATTACATCTTGATCAAAAGGCTTCTTAAGCCCAAACATACAATGCAAATGATCTACAAAGCTAAGAAGCATAATCTTCAAGATGATATAAAAACATGAACCAAAACATCTTCCAAATAAAGATTACGCGACATCGCCTTCTTGTTCATCACCTACATATATATAAGGGAGAGGGGTGAGTTGAAAACTCAGTGAATGATATAAGTAATAAAAGTTTGAATGAATAATATCTGAGATTTTATCAAAACAATACATATCATCATTTGTAACAAATCAAAGGATGAACCAAGTTCATCAATCAAAGGCTTTCAAAGCTTCAAGGGATGCTTACTAACATCTACATAATACAAAGGATGAACATTCATTGACAAAACAAAAGAATAACTGATCTGAAATTGATTAGACAAGCTCACCTATCGGTGGCAAAGGAGATATCTCAAACAAAGGTACTAGTTACATTAAAGTCCACTAGCACTAAGGACCTTTTAAGAATGTCATCAAAACAAACATAATACTTCATACAAAAACTATGGGATAATCATTCATGCTTTATCAAATACTTTTCAGAACAAAGAAAAACTTTTATCAAAACATTATAACATAAGTTTACTAAAAATACCACTCACAATAGCTCTTCGGTAAAGAGGAATTAAGGCAAAGATCCAAGACCTACAAGTGCATAGTAATTCCATTGAATGCACTTCAAGAAGCTAAGAAGATATGCTCAAAGATGGTTATGAAATGCACTCTCAAAACAAGCTTCAACTAAGTCAAGGAAAAGCAAAGCATGCGTTGGGAGTAAAATCGATGTTTTTCTTCTTGGAAAAGTATGCTGGGTACAAACCAGGTCTCGGAATGGGTGCACAGAGATGAGTTGGGCCGAAATGGCCTAGCTAGGTGAACTCAGAAGGTCTTAGCCAAGGTTCCACACCTCTTGGCCGAGGTGTGGTCTCCTTGGCTGAGATGCAGGTTGCCCGCCCGAGATGTAACAAGATGCCAGCAAGGATGTACTATGGTCGGCCTAGGTGTGCAGTGGTCGGCCTAGGTGTTCATGCAAGTTAGACCAAGGTGCAAATGATCATGAAAGGTAGGCCAAGGTGAGATGCAATGTTTGGCCTAGGTGTGAGGTCTGGACAAGAGTGGGTCTTGGTGACCACACTTAGGGAAGTAGTCTGGAAATCTGGGTTTCCTCTTGAAGAACATAAAGAACATGAACATGAAGAATATGTTCATGAACACGAAGAACATAAAGAACATGAAGAACATGAAGGCTAAAATCATAACTTTTTGTTCAAAATCTGAGATTTCATGATAGGAGTTTGAAAACATGGACCTAGGTACCCATATATGAAGATTTCATGAAAACAAACACAAAAGCATGAAACTTGATACAAACTTTTCAATCAAAACAAAGGTTTTCTTCAAGAACATAAGAACATTACTTTCTCTTTCTAAAACAAAAATTTAAATCCATGCATGGCTCATGAATCATGCTAGATCATACAATGTGATCAGATTAATATGCAGAACAATAAAAGTAGATCAAAAATCTAACCTCAAACACAAATTCAATGGTTCAAACTCTAATAATCAAGCTTGGAAAATCTAGCTTCGTCCAAGAACTTCTTCTTCCTCTTCCTAGAGCTTCTCTCTCTTCAAGACAAAGATATGGCAAGATATGGGTTCTCAACTACTAATCTGACTTAAACCCATTACTGGGACATGTGGCATTATCAGGTTAAATCTTCTCAAAAAGGTGCCGGAATGAAAGGACAAGAGCAGGTCAAAGTGTATACAACAAGTAAAGTGGCATGGGCTGTAACGCCCCAAAAATTATAACATCATATGAATACAACAATCAATGTTCATTAGAAGAAACGATGCAATTCCTCAACCCTTACATCATTGATCATAAAAGTTCGTACAAAAATGGTCCCACATGCGAATTATACATTCAATAATATTAGATACATGAATCTATAGCATGTAGAACGTTAAATCCAAAAATGAATAACAATGCCCTCAAGGGCTTATAAAGTTCGGACAAAAATGGTCCCACATGCGAATTATACATTCAATGATATTAGATACATGAATCTATAGCATGCAGAACGTCAAATCCAAAAATGAATAACAATGCCCTCAAGGGCTTATACATTCCAAGGCTTAACCCCGATTTCACAAAAGATGGTTCCTCAAACCCATACATGAA
>JAPPVO010005214.1:0-21853 GCA_030407325.1 Camellia japonica | reverse complement strand
GTGTTTTGAAAGATTTTTCAAAGATTTCATCTCTGTTTCATTCATTTCCACTCTGTCCTGACTCGGTTTACCGAAAAGCGTAATTTGAGAAAATGCGAGTCTCGAAACATTGTAGAAATTTCTTCTCAAAAATATTTGGAAAGAGAGGATTTTAAGATCTAAAATCTTCTGGTCCAAAAATGGGGTGTGAGGTTTGGATTTGATGCTCTCCTTGCCAAAGAAATTGAACCTTTGCACTGCACAACTTTCATCACCAAAAAAGCCATCAGTAGCGCCCAAGTCTTAAGGGCGGTCAAAAATGGGGTGTCTACAGTTGCTCCTCTTTGACAGAGCTCGGAAGTCATGAAATGACGTGAGTGAATGTCAAAGCCCAGAGACGACCCATTTTTGACAAGGCCGGAGACTTAGGCAAACAGGCAAGATAACAAAGAGATGCGCCCGCAGGCAGGGGCAAGATGCAAATGACATGCACAATGCAAAATATAACTTATGATTATGCAAAGAGGGCTGTAATGAAACATCTAGATGCAAATGTTATGCAAAGAAATGCTACAGCAAACTCGTACACAAGCAAATAAGTAAACACGCCACGTGTGGGAATTATAGACCGAACTACATTTCATGCAGAAATGATGTAAGAAAATTATGCAATCTTAGCGAACATGTAAAATAGATACACAAAGCGAACGTGTGATAGATACACAAACTGAGCATGTGTGATAGATACACAAAGCGAACGTGTGATAGATACACAAAATGAGCATGTGTGATAGGTACACAAAGCAAACATGTGATAGATACACAAAGTGAGCATGTGTGATAGATACACAAAGCGAACGTGTGATAGATACACAGAGTGAGCAAAGTGTGATAGGTACACAAAGAGAACATGTGATAGATACACATAGTGAGCAAAGTGTGATAGATACACAAAAGGTGAACGAAGTGTGATAGATACACTAGATGAGCAAAGTGTGATAGATACACTAAGTGCAGAGAGTGTGATAGATGCACTAAGTGAAGAGAGTGTGATAGATACACTAAATGAACAAAGTGTGATAGATACACTAAGTTGTAGACGTGCCTCGAGAACTCCGCTTTCCGCACCGGCGAGAGCGCGAATTCGTTTTGTTCTAGGCTGCTACAGTTCGGACTCAATGTCATGGTTCTAAATCTAATCTCACAAAGTGCAATGTGAGACCGATAAATCACCAAAGAGTCCAAATCCGGCAAATCGTTTTGGAAAACTAATTTTTATAAAGAAGTGCCAAACATGGACTGCTTTGCCAGATACAGAGTCGCCACCTAAATATTTTATTTTGGAAAAATTTAGGAAACCCTGACTCGTGCCCAAGGCCACATGTCCGTCATCACCAAAGTTGTCTCGGCTCGGGAACTTGGGTATGAGAGGGGAAGGTCATGCAATGAGCACCCCCGCTTGCCCAATCAAAAGATCGGCCTGTACTAAGCATGATATTTTGTTTTTGAAAACACATGTGTTCTTATTCCGGTTATTAACCTAGAATTACTATGTGATGTGCACAACACACAAGTATAGACTAGATCGCCTAAGTTGGAACAAAACATTGTATGTTAGTTTGCGAAAATGATTTGAAGTTTGCTACTCGCAAGTAGGCTAAATTGAGGACTTGATGAATTGTTCTAATTCAAGCAATCCAACCTTCACCCACAGGCATTCAGGCAGTTATATCAGTTAAGCAGTTAGCCTCATGGCAAGCATGCTTTCATGGCAACATTAACACACATGCAGTATGCTAAAGCGTAAACACTCACAGTGTACTCCGAGCCAAAACAGAGAACTAGTTAGAAATCATGCATGATCCTAGTTCATGTTAAGATGGCTAACGCGACACACACAAAAATGCAACTAAGATAGGCTTAGCTATCCTAAGATGTCATGTGAAATGCAACTTGGTACATGTATTCAAATTGAAATTGAAATACAATACAATTTGTATGATGTGCCGAGCCGGTGCATGCAAGACAGAATGAATGATGCACGCATGCGAAGCATAAGTATGCTAATGAAAACATGCCCTAAAACTAACCATCGAAAGCTGGTAAGTAAAAGGGAGAAAGAAATGGGGGTTGGAAGACATGCATCACACACACACGCGCTTATTACAACAGTTGGCCCTCTCGACGGAGGGTCTGAATAATGAGCTAACTAGCTAATCTAAGCTAATTAAACTAATTATTACACAACGAAGCTAATTAACTAATCCTAGTTAACTAACTATTACAAAACAATTAAGCAGCTAAACGCATTAACTACTTAAATACAAAACCAAAGCATAAACTAGCTAAGCAAATTAGCTAAGTAAAGCAGTAAAGCAATGTCCTCAGAGGAAGAAGATTGTATGCATGCTTGGCCGCCTCGTTCGGAAATCCAACCCGATGCCCTGATTTACCTCTGTTTGTAACTGTTCTCAGAACCTTACACCAAGCTCCAGAAAGCTTCTAACTCACCTTGGGGACCTGTGGGAGGGCTGCCGACCAGTTGTTGATGTTTCCAGCCACTGGCCGACCACTTTTTGTTGCTGCAGACCATAAAAAGTGGTCGGCCAGCTAGTTTTTCTGGTCGGCCGGCCAGTTTTTGCTGCACTCTTCCAGCTTGCTACAACAGAGAGCAAGAAAGGGCATGGCAATGTATTTGCAACACATGTGTGCACAACCACCCTCCCTATCATTTCATAAGCTCAAGGGAGTGTGGTTCTTGACCCTTGGGCCACCAATCACGCATCTCGATGCATGATGGCCGAGAAGCCAAATTGCACAATTCAATGTAAAATGAATGCACACATAAACACATAAAGCCTAGAACTCTATCATGTATGATCAAGAGTGTCGGCGACCAAGAATTGAGGCACGTTTTATCACTTCAAGTATGAAACGTCCCTTGTTTCTCATGCTCGGATTAATACCTAATCCAAGCAACAATGTAATGCAACTCAAGCATGCAAACATGCAATCCAACTTAAGCATGCAAACTTACAATGCAACATGAACAACCTAACAAGGCTAATGGCATGCATACACAATGCAAATAACAACATGGCATACACAATGCAAACGACATGGCATACACAATGCTATGAAAAAGATGGCATACTCAAATGCTAAGAACATGTAAACAAACATGCTCAATGCAATGTAACATGACATACAATGCAAGGCAACATAAGCATGTAACAACATGATGCAATGTAACAACATTCACATAACATGCTCGATGGACTTAAACCAAAATGGATAGACCTCAGTCATGCCCAAATCAGTGGCCATAATGATGAAACTAAGGCATGAAGATCAAGACAAACATGCTCAATGCAATGGCCCATCAACTAGGCACAAGAGCACAACCCTCAAGAGTGCTCAAGGAGTGACAAATGTGGAAGTGTAACAACACTATATGCACTGAAATTAGGCAAGAAATGATGCCAAATCATTCAAACAACATAAGCATGGCATGCTAGGGTCCTTAAAGCATGAAGCTAGTAAAGAGGACTACAAAGGGGGCATGCAATACATGGCACAAATGCATGAACCAACCATGGACAGAGCTTAATTAGGCCTAAACAAAGACCAAAATATGCTTAGATGGGGGCTCAAGGGCCTAGGCAAGATGGCATACATGCTAGGCCACAAACTAGGCAACAAATGCACAACCCTTAGAGGCACTCAAAGGATGAATGAAGTAGGAACATGGCAAGTCTATATGCTCTGCAATGTCATGTTAAAGGATGCCAAATCATGTACATAACACAAATGAAGCATGCTATGATACCCGAAGCTTGAAGCTAGCATAGGCATTTGTACTACAACTATGCAAAAACATGAAGCATATGGTCAAGGCAACCCAAAATAGTCCTAGAACATGTCAAAATGAGTCTAAAACATGTATGGAAGGAAGCCAAAACAAGCTAGCATGAAGGGCATAAGGCATGATGTAATACAAGGCAAATAAGGTGGATTACACTACACCTACCAAGACCAAGCATGAGATGGCTTCGCCAACAAAAATCAGAGTTATATCATGGCAAAATAACCCCAAAAACACACTAAAATGATAGCTCGCAAGCTTAGGCATGAAGGCATACACAATGGCTCATGTTTGAGGCATAAAGGACCAACCCTCCAACGCATTGAATAAATGAAAGATGTGAGTGCATGGCCATGAAACATGGACTGAAATCACATAATAAATGATGCCAAATCATTCAAATAGGCCAAGCAATGCATGCTAGTGGACTTGATACACAAAGCTAACAAGCTAGTATGCACTATAGCTGTACAAAGCATGGCATGCATGACAAAACAACAAATAGAGCTAGAGCATGCTAAAACATGGACAAAAGCTTCTTAGAGTTAAGCCAAAAGCATGCTAGAATGACATGTTAAAGCGTGATACACATTAGGCTAGTAAAGGAGATTGCACTACAAGTGCAAGAAGCATGCAAAGGCCAACCAAACCAAACCTTAACAGAGGTATGACATGGCAAAACATCACCAAAAACATACTGAAATAGAATCAAATCATGCTAGAAAGGCATGCTACTTCATGAAGCATACAAGATTAGTTTGTGAGAAATACACTACAAGTGTATAAGGCATGCAAGGGATGACAAAACCAAGTCAAAACAGTGACATGCCATACTGAAATAACCCCAAATACATGCTAAAATATGTCCAACATAAGCTTAACAAACATGGTCACACATGAGGCAAATAAAGCAAGTATTCAAGAACACAAGGAGATGGGATGGCCCTCTCCTATTTGGGACCTCAAAACACCATTTCCACCACTGAAATTCCTCTGAGTTTCAGTGGTGAGAAGGCCAAAAGAAGGTGATCCCAATAGCTCAAAAAGATGGCACAAGAACAAGGCCAAACAAGGCCTAAGATGGGGTAGACAACCCCCAACACAAAAATGACCTTAAACAAACATGTTAAGGACTGAAAAACAGAAATTTTTGTAGTTAAAAGTTAAGCTTAAATCAGTATGCAAATAGGTCCAAAAGCTTAAGCCAAAACAAGGGTTAAAGGGTTAGTTGACTCACCCTTCAAGAACACCTTCAAAACCACAACTCCAGCAGGTTTTCCAAGCTCAAACCAATCCAAAAACTCCAAAACCAGCTCCTAAGCACCTCAGCAACAAAAGGATGGTGTTTGAGTGTGTGTTTGTGTGTTAAAGTATGAAGAAATTACACTTTAAGGCACAAAAATGAAGAAGAAGAGAGCAATATAGAGACAAAGGTGTATATGTATAGCTCAAGCCCTTTTTTTTGACCCTGGAGGAGGAGGAGGGGGAGGTTCTCTTATATAGAGAACCAAATGCAAGCTTGTTGGACAAGCTTAGGGTTCAAGGCCATCCCTCCATATACGTGTATGGAGGATGGTTTTAGTGCCATCCAGCTGTGCCAGCTGGATAAAAATATCTCCAAAAAGGTGATGCCGACCACTTGAAGTGGTCGGCTAAGGCAAAACGTGGTCAGCCATGGGGGGGAGATGGTCTGCAGCATGAAAGCAAGGCAATGGTGTGGTCCCCGACTAGAAAAGGTGGCCCAAAGACCAAGAAAACCAGTTTCCCGACCAGAAAACTGGCTGGTAGGAAGCAAAGTGGTCTTCAAGGGGAAGAACTGGTCTCCCACCCTTGTACCACCTTCCAAACAAGAAAAACAAGGTTTGTGCCAAAAACAAACCAAAAAGGATGCAAGACAAGAGTCCGGGAGGTAAGGCGCGCGGCCAGGAGACCCAAAAACTGGTCTACGAGCACCAAAAGTGGTTTGCAACCACAAAAGTGGTCTCCCAGACCACAGTGTCCCTCTAGGTAGAGGCAGCAAGGTGTGGTTCCAAAACCACACTAAATGGAGAAAGTTAAGCGGTCCCGAGACAAGGCGCGCGGCCGAAGGTTCCGAAAATCGGAAACTAGTCTCTGAGCGTGAAAAGTGGTCTACGACCACAAAAGAGTGGTCTACAAGACCTCTCCCTCCCTTCAGGGAAGAGAAACAAGGCTTGGTCTACAAACCGAGCCGAAACACAAAGAGTTCAGAGGCCCGGAGGCAAGGCACTCAGCCGAAAACTCCGGAAACTTGAAACGAGCATAACATGCGCAATCACCGAGCGCTCAATCGATGACGTCTAAGTCTTAAGGTCGGTAAAAAATGGGGTGTCTACAGTTTCCCCTCTTTGACAGAACTCGGAAGTCATAAGATGACGGGAGTGAATGTCAAAGCCCAAAGACGACCCATTTCTGACAAGGCCGAAGACTTAGACAAACAGGCAAGATAACAAAGAGATGTGCCGCAGGCTGGGGCAAGATGCAAATGACATGCACAATGCCGAACATAACTTATGATCATGCAAAGAAAGCTGTAATGAAGCAATTATACACAATAAATGCAACAGTTTAAGCGAGCGAATATGAAACAAACTATAACTCATGCAGAAAGGATGCAAAAGAATTATGCAATTCTCATGCTGCGTCTCACACGGAGAAGACATACAATACCGTCTGGTACGTCTGGTCGTGCCAGGTTCAAATGAACCATACATACAATATCGTGCCTGTAAAAGAAAGAAACTTAATAGGTACAATATAGTTAGCAACACATGTTCAACGCTATATCAAGATATATTTCCAATACACGATAAATGCGAACACATGTGATACCGATGGAAATATGCATAGCAATGCAAGTGAAAAGTGCATAACAATGCAATGGAGGTGAAAAGTGCGTGACAACGTAAGCAAAGTGTGGGTGCATAACAATGCGAGTAAAACATTCGCGACAACGCAAATAGAGTGCATAACAATGCAACGAGTAGTGTGCATAACAATGCGCTTAAAGTGTGCATAACAAATGCAAGAGAGGAAAGTGTGCATAACAAATGCTTGGATTTGTCTTGATTTGCCATTGGAGCTGCCTTGATTCACATTGAAAAGTGTACTTTTCTTGTACTTTCCTGAGAGCCAAGGACTCCAATCGTCACCAAAACACACAGGGAGAACAATGGAGCCCTGAAGATCATCCAGGAGGCTGGCCGACCACCTAGAATGGCCACCGACCAGTTGTTGAACACTTAAGTGGTCGGCCGACCAGAAAAACTGGCTAGCCGACCAGTTTACACAATCTGGGGCAGTTTTGTCTTTTCAAGGCCAGATCTTTAAGTGGACAGCTCCAAATCACTTTTGCTCACACCTCCAAGGCCGAAATCAACTTCTCTTCCTCCCTAGACCATTTTCTCTCTTAGATCTGCACTTTATACGCGTTTTCCAATGCCCCACGCGAAGTTGTTTCGCGAAAACTTTCGATTCTCTTCGTTTTGAACCGATTAGAATTTGTTTTTGAAGCTTCTTTCTCCATTTTCGCCACTTGAGGTATGTTTGTCTCAAAGTTTAGCACATTTTCTTGGGCGTTGATTTTTGTTGACTTTTTCTCTTCCCGAGTTGACTTTTGTTGACTTTTTGCAATTTTGGCTCATTTCGCTCATTTTTGCAGATTTCTTCAGATGGCCGGCCATATTCTGCATGACGAGGGCTCTCCACGGGTAGAGGACGAGCCAGACATTATGCCGTTGCTGCCGAGGATACGGCTGTTCGACCCGAAGAGGTACCACCCGCAGGAGCACATCCTTCATCCTAGCACCTTCCATCATTTCACCGACTTTGCGCGGCGAGCACCCGTAGACTTGCTACTACGGGAGCTTGAGTCTCACCTATCTCATCATGCTCGAGAGGTGCGTACTTCATTTTTACATTCTCTGCGATGCATTTTGCATTTCTTGCACACTTCATGCTTTCACTATGTATTTTATCTGCTCGTTCTGAACACATTCTCATACACAGTATTTCTGCTCATTCTGCACGCAGTTCACACATAGCACAATACTGACTTGGCACACAGCTTACTCATAACATAATGCTAACTCAACACATAGCTCACAACACAACACTCTATTAATTTGGCACACAACTCGTTTGGGGCACACAGCACGTTTGGGCACACAGCACGTTTGGGCACACAGCTCATTTGGACACACAGCTCAGTTAGGCACATAGCACATTTCAGGCACACAGCACATTTTGGGCACAAAACTTATTTTGGGCACGTAGCTCATTTCGGGCACACAGCACATTTTGGGCACACAACTTATTTTAGGCACGCAGCTCATTTCGGGCACACAGCTCATTATATTGTTCAATCTGAACACGCAGTTCATAACACAGTTTTTGCTCAATCTGAACACACAGTTCATAACGCAGTTTTTTTTTTTTTTTTGCTCAATCTGAACACACAGTCCATAACACAGTTTTTGCTCAATCTGAACACACAGTCCATAACGTAGTTTTTGCTCAATCTGAACACACAGTCCATAACGTAGTTTTTGCTCAATCTGAACACACAGTCCATAACGCATTTTTTGCTCAATCTGAACACACAGTCCATAACGCAGTTTTTCCTCAATCTGAACACACAGTCCATAACGCCTTTTTTGCTCAATCTGAACACACAGTCCATAACACAACATTCTATTCACTTTGCACACGGCTCATAACACTGCTCAATCTGAACACATAGTTCATAACACAGCATTCTGTTTACTTTGCACACGGCTCATAACACTGCTCAATCTGAACACACAGTTCATAACACAGCATTCTGTTCACTTTGCACACGGCTCATAACACTGCTCAATCTGAACACACAGTTCATAACACTGCATTCTGTTTACTTGAAACTGATTACATCTGTTCATTCTACCTGCAGGTATCTTCCCGTTTCACACGGGGTTACGAGTCGATCATTGCTAGGGAGTGGTGTATGGAGCTCCTAGAGACCGTTCGATATATTGTAGATGAGGCCGGGTTTGGCCCGTTTTGTATGGGGGTGTCGCGACTTCCAGCCAGCAGGACCCTTCTGGGCGCGCTAGTAGAGAGGTGGTGGGACACCACCAACTTCTTTCATTTCTTAGCCACCGGGGATATGACGATGACCCCATATGACTTTTCCATGTTGACGAGCCTCGACGTGGGAGGCCAGCCGATCCCATATGATGCAGATATGGGCGAGTGGGAGGCCGCTTGGATTCATCTGCTCGGAGCTCGTCCGTTGATCGACAGATCATCAGGCAGGGTCAGGTACACCTGGTTCGCCGAGCAATGCAGGAGGACTATACCCGAGACTGTGGAAGAGATAGAGCAGTATGCCCGGGGGTTTCTGATGTTCCTACTCAGGACGACATTGTTCTTCGACAGGGGGAACACAGTTGGGCTATATCTGCTGAGCGCTCTGGTAGACCTATCACAGGTCAGTCAGTATGATTGGGGCGGCGCTGGCCTTGCCACCCTTTACTGCTATATGAGCGCGACCTCCCGCGGGCGTGGGACCATAGTAGGTGGCTACTGGAGAGCCTGGGAGGTACATTCTGCCCTCTTGATTTGCATTTCTGCCTTTCATTATCTGTACACTGCACACGACACACATTGCACACATTCATCGTGTACTCTGCATTCTGCACTTAGCATTCTGCATTCGCATTCTACACTCAGCATTCTGCATTTTCTATACATTCTATATTCGCATTATGCACTCAGTATTCTGCATTTTCTATACATTCTGTATTCGCATTCTGCACTCAGCATTTTGCATTTTCTATACATTCTGTATTCTGACAGCCACTGTCTTGCCTTTCACAGCTATAGGTTTATGCCTACTTCCTGATGCTCGCTCCGGAGCCGGAGGTTGAGGCCCCGCTAGAGATACCATACTCACACAGATTCGATGGTCGATGCTGGTCCAGGCCCCGGAAGACATTTTTATATCTCCGATAGTACTTCGACACTGTACGGACGGCAGAGGTAAACCAGAACTCTCAGTTCTTCATGTTTTCAGCTTTGATTCATCCTGCATATTTAGGACAACTAATCAATTCATGCATTTGACATCTGTAGATTACTTGGCAGCCATGGATAGCCATGCCAGGGTACTCCTGGTTCCGTTTTGCTAGGGCATGGGGCGCCTCCCAGTATAGGATTCTATTCGAGGGACCAGTCGGCAGAGCCTGGTTTCTAGGGGAGCGCTTCATGCGCCAGACGATGGGCGATCCGGCCCAGGGGATACCTTCAGTGCCTCCACTGGACATGCGGACCACAGGGAGTCTCACCTCCCGAGAGACTGATGATCTCATGCTGGGCGCCGACGCAGTCCTTTTCCTGGAGAAGGGGGAGTACGCGACATATATCCACACATTCCTGATGCCCCATCTGACAGGTGTCCGTACTCCTACGGGGAGAGCTGCTGCTATGCCATCATCGAGTCGAGCCCGAGCCACAGACATTCCCTCGACTAGCAAGGCCGGCACTTCGAGGAGCGGGGCTAGAGGGATGCCATCGACTTGCCAGTATGCTGGATGGCCAGATCTTCCGACCGAGTTGACGGGCTGGCAGTATGGGACTTCTTACCAGATTACACTGGAGCCTCCGATGCCCGATCATCGATATGTCAGTGACCCTGACTCACCACCGGTATGCTCCACAGCTTTCATTTATCACTCAGATATTTAGACATTCATTCATTCACTGATGACTTGAACTTGCATCTGTAGCCTCCCAAAGAGTATACTGAGGGGTTGCTCGGAGTGGTGGCCTCACTCGAGAGCATGGTCTTGCGGAGGAAGACGTTGTTGTACGCCTCTGGCATTCCGGTACTTTCCAATTTCCTTGTATTTATCATACTTTTGATGACATACTGAAACTGGACATTTCACTGCATTGATTCACCGCAGGTGTAGAGCACATCTAACACACCACGTTCACATACTATATTTGTATGCACACACTTTATGCATCATACTTGCATCTGCATCTAATATACATACTCTGGCTGATGTATTGAAACTGCCCTTTTTAGGTTCCACTGCCAGGGCCTGGGCCATCCAGGCCTTCTCGAGCAGCTAAGAGAGGGGCCTCGACTCGCAGCCGAGGAGGACGTAGAGCGCCTGCCAGACAGGATGACGAGTCCAGCGAGGATGACGAGTCTGCGCATCCTCAGTCAGAGACATCTGCAGGCAAAGATGATGACTCTGGTTCTGGTTCTAAAGGCGGAGGTGACGCCGAGGAGGATTCCGAGGACGGTGACTTTGATTCAGATGGTGGCGCCGGTGATGGTGGTGCAGAGGCTGCTCAGCCGAAGTGGACGAAGAGGGCCTCTCAGTCTTGAGCTCGATAGCACCGATGCAGATGTTCCTGCTTTATTTTCCTTTTTACATGTAGTTGTAGCACATTGTACAGCATTAGGCAGTTTTTTATTTTCCTTAAAACTTGTACCTCGTTGTAAAATGTTGTCAAAAGAAGCTACGATGGAATGAAAATGACTTTTGTTCAAAAAGTGCTGTATTTGTATTCTAAGCATCGCATCGCACCATTTTGCGCAAAAATGAGATTGAATGGAATTTGAACATCATGTATTACCAAACCAGGTAGTGAACCAACACAACAAACTAAACAACTCAACTCACTAAGAACTACAAAACCTTAGCAAGTTTACAACTCGATAAGCAAAGAGCTACAACTCGATAATCAAAGCACAACAACTCAATAATCAAAGAGCAACAACTCGATAACCAAAAAGCAACAACTCGATAAGAAAAAACTTAACAACTCAATAAGCAAATGCATTTCGAACAAACTTAGCAACGGAACGCATCCGAAACAGAGGTAAACTCAGACCATCAGTACCCGCAGCACACAGGAAAGTTAGAGATTCTCTTCTACAGACAAGGAAGAGCTGGAGACCACATTTTTGCACATGGCCGACCACTTTTAAAGCTTGCCGACCAGAAAAACTAGCTGGCTGACCAGAAAAAGTGGTCGGCTGACCACTTGGCCTGGGGACCTCCAGTTTTCTGACACTTATCCTCCAAACAATGCCTTATCCTTCATAAAGGTTCCAGCTTCGTAGTTCCCTCATTCTAACTCAGTTTTGCACCAAAATGAAGGCATTTCTTGTCGAAATCCTCACAAATTGGATTGCTACCTTGGATGGCTCAGAAAAGTTAAACTTCCGGGGCTTCGGCATAAATGCACTATTCACGCTAGGCCGCACCTCGCTGCGTTTTCCGTTCCTTCATGCCGCGGTGAGGTTTTCGAATCCGGTAACACACGTTTTTAGCTTTGGCGGACAAGAGATATGTCCCACTTTCGAAGACTTCCGAGCTTTGATGGAGTCCGAACGCGAGAAAGAGATTTTGCTGCAATTCCGCTTTGGCCACATCCAAGCCTTAGAACGGATGTGCGGGCTTTCCTTGCATGACGCTCGGTCTTTGATCCACGATGGAGAGTTAGACATCCCCAGCTTGGTTTATCGGTTTTCTGATTCCAGTGACTGCGGCGACCACCATTGGCAGGGTTTTCGGTGACATGCGCTTTGCTTGTGCATGTTGTCTCGTTTCTTGCTTGCCTCAGGCTCTGGAGGGTCCAGCATCCGTTTGATTGAGGTTGCTCAAGGCTTAAAAGAGGGCAAGAGCTGCATTGCCATGATACTGGCTGAGACATTGATGGGTTTGGGTGCTTTTCATCGCCAAGAGACGACTAGATTCGCGGGGAGTCCACTACTACTGTAGGTAATGTTTCCCATCCTATCTCACATATATTTCTCACATCACTCGGCCCTCAGGCTCGGTTTTTCTCTCAAAACCCTTTTCTCACTTTTTCTCTCCACGTACACCTCTCTATTCTTTAATCTCTCATTTTTCATCCCTCCCCAGATATGGTTGATGGATAAATTGAAGGTTGTGGACTCATGCCCAGCATATTCAGCTCGCGGCTATTTCTTTCAGCGATGTCTAGTCAATGCCCTTGATGAGGGATGGTGGTGCGAATGGATGTGCAATCTATCCACTACTAGTATTGCTTGGCGCTGTCCTTGGCTCAATCTATCGGCGATGAGTTACACCATATCTCGCCAGCCTGGCGTAGACACCCCATTTTTGACCGTCCTCAAGACTTGGACGTCACCGTTGGAACACTCGGTGATTATCCATGTTTGTGTTCGTTTGGAGTTCCCGGAGTTCTCGGCTCGCGCGCCGTGCCTCAGGACCTCCGGACTCGACCGTTTGTGTTTGGTTTTGCACCAAACACTTGTGTTTTGCCTTGGAAGGGCAGGGAATGCTTTGTGAGGCCTCCCTACACACCACCGGCTGGGGCTAGAGGCCACCGGCTGGCTAGAGTTGCCATCGGCACTATATTGTGCCGGTCGGCATTCTTTTGTGCCGGTCGGCACTCAATTTTGTCAAAATGACATTTTTTGCCGGCCGGCACTGTGCACTTGCTTTCTGAGATATTTTCAGACAGCTGTGTGCCATTGGCTTCCCCTCCATACACGTGTATGGAGGGATGAGCCCTTGGTTGCTTAGCTTGTAAGTCTTACAAGTTCTATAAGAGGAAGGCTCTTCTTCTTGGCTTAGGTTGGAATTCTTGAGAGGTTTCAGCCATTTTAGACAGAAAGCAAGCTCTGGTTTTAGGTTAGAGACCATATATCTATCCTATCTCTCTATTCCTTGCCATTTTGTACACTAGGTGCTTTAGTTCATGCTTTTGCACACTAGCACCTAGTGTTTCACCTTTCTTTGGTTACTGAGGTCCCAAGAAGCTGGTTTTGAAGTTTTTAGTTGGATTTGAGCTCAAGGAGGCAACCACAACAACCTTTGTGAAGGTGGTCAACAAGGGTAAGAAACTAGCTCCTTTTACCCCATTCTTGCACTCCATTTTTACTTGCTTTAAAACAGTTTTTTGAGCTTAGTGTTTGGCACAAAAAAGTTCTGATTTTTAACCCTCTTTTTGTATATTAAGAGTGTTTTTGTGGTTTGGGAGTTTGACCCCCTTTAGGCCTTGAAAAGGCTCATTTTTGTGCTATTTTGGAGAGATCCGGGACTTGTGTGCTTGGACCTTTCCACCACTGAAATCTTGAGGGATTTCAGTGGTGGAGATGGTGCCTTAAAGTCCTAGAAAGGGGAGGGCCACCCCCTCTCCTTGAAGTCCTTGAAAAGGGCAAGTTTTGGCTTCCAAAGGAGCACCATGTTTGAGTGTGTGTTGAGCATGCCTTGGTTGTTTTCCATGCTTATATTGCCATGATATAACATGCCTCCAAGTTGGTTTTGGTCTCCTAGGCATGCTTAGTATAGTTGCCTTGTAATGCCTCTTTATGCCTTAACATGCTTAGGTTGTATGCCTCCATTTCTAGCATGTTTTAGACTGTGTTTGTGAAGATTTTGTGCTCATATTACCATGTTTTAGGTCTGTCCATAAGTATTTTGGTCAATCTTAGCATGTTTAATATAGCCCCTTTGCATTTGGCTTGTTGGCCTTAAGAGCATGAGTGTGTAGCATGCTTTGCTTGCATTGTTTTTGATGGTCCGAACCACCTAGCATGCTATTTCAGTCCCCTAGAAGTGCTTGTATGTTTACATTGCATGCCTCTTTGTGACTTCTTAAGCTAATGTTAAATGCTCCATGTTTTGGTCATGTTGCATGCCCTTGATTTCAAGCTTCTTAGATGCCATCTAAGTGGTCCTTTGAGCCTATTTCGACATGCTAAAAGTCTGTTTTGGGTTGATTAATGCATGCCATAATTGTCTTGCATAGGTGTGGTTCAATGCCTCATTGACTTGCCTTAAGCCTAGGCTATTTGCATGCTTTGTTTGATTTGATTTGTTGCATGATTTGGCATCGTGTTTAACACGAATTTCAGAGCTTTTTTTAATGCATGCTATTAGTCCATGTTTGGCTTCTTTAAGTGTGCTTGAATGTTGCTTGTTTATGCCTGGGTTTGGCACCTTAACATGTGCATGTGTGTGTGTGTTTAGTCCCCAATTGTAGGCATATTGGCTACTGATTTTAGGCCTTTTTGAGTGGCCTAACTCATGTCTAAATCCATTATTCCATTGGTTTGCATGCTTGCTTCATATGCTTGTTTGTATGTTTGCATAAGTGCATCACATTGTCCATATTGCATACTAGTTTGCCATGCTTAGGGCTTCATCATATTGACATGCATGCCAAGCCCCTTGAAGTGAGTTTGATGGAGGTTTGGCACCCTTGTTTGATTATTTGGTTTGCATGCATTTTATAGTAAAGTTGCATTCTTGATTCTTAGGGCCATCATGCATGAAAATGCGCGATTGGTGGTCCGAGGATCGAGGCACATGCCCATTGAGTCATTAACATGATGTGGGATGTGTTTTGTGCATACATGCTTTGAATTACCTTGCCATGCATAGTTTGTCCTCTGCTGCTGTGAGTTGCAGGATCTGCAGAACATTTTGTGCCGACCGGCACTTTTTAGTGCCGACCGGCAGTGTTTTCTCAGCCGATGGAACAATTCAGTGCCGGTGGCCTCCTCTTTCAGCCGGTGGTGCTCTGCCCCAGCCGGTGGTACTCCCCAGTGCCTTGAGAGGCACTCCTGGGATTTTGGTAATTTTCTGAGGAGGAGAGCAGAGGAAACAGAGGCAATCCGTGCACGGCAGTGCGGTTCCGAGCCAGCCCCGAACACGCGCTGCATCCGGCCCTCATCCCGAGGCGGTTTAATGCTTAATTAGATTAATTAATTTATTTAATTAATTTAGTTAATTTGTAATATTTAATTAGCTAGAGTAGTTAGTTATTTATTCGGTTCTGTATTATTATTTTGGTCCCCCCGAGCGAGGGCAAAATTGTAATAAGTGTGTGTGAGTGGGTGTATGTCTTCCAAACCCCCATTTCTTTCTTCCCTTTTATTTACCTACTTACAGTGGTAGATTAGGGCATATTAAAATTAGCATACCTTATGCAATGCATGCGTGCATCATGCATTTGTTTACATGCACCGGGCTCGGTACATCATACAAACTGCATCGTATTTTCAATTCCAATTGAATACGTGATAGTTGTAACATTTCACATGCCATGCTTAGGGTTAGCCGAGCCTACTCTAGATTGCATCTATGCCTGTGTTGCATTAGCCACTTAACATGAACTAGGTCATGCATGTTTGCTAACCGGGTTATTTTTTTGGCACGGAGTACGATGTAAGTTTTTATGCTTTAGCATACCACATGCGTGTGAATGTTGCCATGACAGTATGATTGCCATGCGGCTAAATGCTTACGTGATATTACTGTTTGAATGCCTGTGGGTGGAGGTTGGATTGCGTGAGTTGGAACAACTCATTGAAATCCGTATTTTAGCCTACTTGCGAGTAGCAAAACCAACACGTTTTTCGAGACAAAACGGATATGCAATGTTTATTCCCAAATTAGGCAATCTAGTCTATACTTTTGTGTTGTGCGCATCACATAGTAATTCTAGGTAATAACCGGAATAAGAGCGCATAAAGTTTTCAAAAACGGATATCATGTTAGTAGAGGCCGGTCTTCGGACCGGGCGAAAGGGGGTGCTCATAGCTGACCTTCCCCGATCGTACCCAAGCTCCCGAGCCAAGACCACTTTGGTGATGACGGACATGTGGCCTCGGCACCGAGTCAGGGTTTCCTAAATTTCCCATTTTAAAATATTTAGGTGGCGACTCTGTAATCTGGCAAAGCAGTCCATGTTTGGCACTACTTTTCAAAAAATCTGTTTTTCTCAAAACGATTTGCCAGAGTGGACTCTTGGTTCTTTAGACAGATTAGAACCACAACAAAAGGGAGTCCGAACTGTAGCGAGGTCCCCCGCGGACGTGCTACAGTTTCTGGCGACTCCACTGGGGAGTTTAGAGAGCTTGACTCGAACTCGTGATATCCTGTTTTGATTTCGTTTACGTGTCTCTTTGCATTGCATGTGCATTGGTGCGCCTAGGACACCGTGTTTGCCATCTGCCATTCCTGAACGGTTTGCCGGAGGCTTGTCTTGTCAAGGCATGACCATAAGGCTGACCGGTTATGGGCTCTGACAGTATGGGAACACAAACCCCGGTTTTACCGGGGCACCCTTTTCGACCATTCGACCTAGTGCATATTCGGATCCATAGTGACCATTCCAAACTAGGACAGGTTGCTTACCCGATTTTTTAGGTTGTTTGAAACCGCTGTGTGCGTAGTGAATCCCTAGCTCCTGACAAAATAGGACAGGGAAACCCTACCCTAACATAGGGGTGTATTGGCTCTCATTTATCTGCTATATGCTTTTAGAGTGTATCTCTGCAGGGAACGCATATATCAGTTTACAAGTTTGGGTATCCAGCCCAAGGGCATCAGTATCAGTGTTGTTGAGAATCAGCTATGTCTGCGGATATCAGTTCAGTTTGAATAGTGATTCTGGGAAACAGTGATCAGTAGTAGAGTACAGTTATTCGGCTACATCCGTGCTTGATCTGTCTGGGGCTGAAATGCTGCTTGTTTTCTGTTTCAGTTTAGAGATTCAGAGAGCCAATCCAGAACAGTTAGTGTCTTCCCCTCACTGCGGCAGGACTTAGCATGACGCAGAATTCAGAAGAAATCGTGGTCATGGCGGCCGCGTTGGATCAAGAAATCACCTTACATGATGAAACCACCGTTGACATGCCGCATCCGCCCAGATCGCGGCCGCGCACCCGGTTTGGGCTCCCCAGCTATATCAGGCTCGCGAGCCCACTACATTTGAACTAATGGGGATGATAGGTGATCTTCAAAGATCCGTGACGGATCTCGCCTATGGAATGACAGTTTCGCCACCAGCCGCACCATACGTCGGAGGCTTTGTACCCCAGGAACCCCGCTACTGGGACGAATTGTGATTGAACTCAACCAACCGGAGATGACCTCCAGTTATGGTAACGACGCACCAAACCAAGTTCTGAATCAGGCCGAGGCCAGAGATAAAGGCAAGGTGAGGCAGACGCCGACCCTATCGAACAACTGCTGTGGGCAGTAGAGGCTTTGAAAGCCAGGGGATGAACAAGCAACAGATATCTACAGTTGCGACGAAAGCTGTGGAGGATGCTTTCCCCGTTCCGCCTGAGGGCAGTTCTAGTCAATCAGAGAACCGGGATAGGCCCCGTCACGCCAAAACAGTTCTTCCTACTCCCAGCCTTGTACTCGGAAAAGATCAGAAATCCAAGGCCGCACCCGCCGATCCGTTCGCTAGTGCATCTAGCAAGAGTGCTCAGGCCCCGAAGTACCTGCCTCGAGGATGCCGAGCCTTCCATCCTCTCTATATGCCTTTGTCTAGGGCACTTTTGATTTTGGCCAAAAAGGGGCATCTTACACCTCTTGAGCCCCGACCCCTACCGAAGAATCTCCCTGCCACACATGACGCTACTGCATACTGCGCGTACCACCAGCAGACTGGTCACGCTACCGACACTTGCTTCCGCCTCCGTCATGAGGTGCAGGATTTGATTGACAACGAGGTTATCCTCCCGCCTACCTCAGCCAAGTCAGTCACTACAGAGTTCTTGGATTTTGAGGACACAGATACTGCGAGTATGTAATCAGAAGGTGAATCGCCTGCGGGCAGTGTCTGGTACATTTGTCTGGATATAGCGTTTGGCACGCATTTTTGGGCACCTGCTAAATGTTAATTTTTGTAAATCCTGACTTGGGTGTCGAGTCAGTCTTCTGTTTTGTCTTGAGCCTGTCTCATTGTTTTGAGACATTCCTTTTGCTTAAGGGTCTGTCTAATTGTAATGAGTCAGTCCTCTTCTATAGCCAGGGTTGTTGCCTCAAACACCGTTTTGTCTTATAAATAGTTGTTTTTTGCTTTTTCTTGAGTCTGTTTCTGTCAGGGAGCCAGTTTCGCTCACGAATCTACATAAAACAGCCGTGGCTATCAGGTGCTGTATTTGTCGCTATTCGAGTTAGCCGTGCCAAAGGGTGTGAATGGAACGACAGTACATATCGCCTGCTCTCTTGCGCCTTGAACATCGTTGTGATGACCTAAGCTTTTCATAAAAACCCTTTTCGAACACTGCGGTGATGAAAACAAAGAGGAAGTAATTCCTCGGGCTTTGTAAAATTTTGATCATTTTGAGAAAAGAAGAAGCGCATGCTAAGCTTTTCATGAATGAAATCATGCTTGTCGGTGTGAGTACTGAGAAGGACCCTGGCCTGACCCAGACTGGTTCCACACTATCTTCAGCACGAGCGATTTGTCGCTTTCTTAAAAATTTTCAAAAACAAAATGTTTTGTGCAGTCTCACAAAGACTTGTGTGGAATCGCTCTTGAGATTGTGTAGTCCAGGATCGCTCTCAGCCTCAAGACTCGATCTATCTGTTGCAAACCGGAACCCGTTTAAAGCATTCAGTGCCATGAAACGCCTGTGTGGCCCATTTTGAAGCAGCGCTCGAGCTAGAGGCATCGAAGCCAGATGAGGGAGATAGATCCCACCAGCAAGGCTCGTGAAGCAACCGTGATGGACTTTCCTGCGAATCAATACAGCAGTCACTCTCTTGGATACAGAAAGGCCTCAATCTCAAAACCATTTGACATGGGTTTGCTACACTTTTACCCTTTGAGAGGCTCGCTGGGCCGAAACCCGGAAGGGCGGTCCAGGCAAAAGTTAGAGCAAAGAAAAGGCAAGAAAAAAGAAAAATACAAAAAAAAAAGAAAGAAAAAGAAGCTCGCAAGTCGAAAACCGCATCGGCGCCTTGGCAAAAGTTAGAGCCTAAAAAAAAAAAAAGAGAAAAAATGAAAAAGAAATGAAAAGAAGAAAAACATAGCTCGCAAGGTCGAAAACCCGCATTGGGCGCCTTGGCAAAAGTTAGAGCCTAAACAGTGAAGGTTAAAATACCCGAGTGTACCTTAACCGGAACTACGTAAGGCTTGATTCCCATGTTTGGGATACGTAGGCAACTTCATCCTGAAGTCCAGCCCCCAACGCTTCCATAGCGTCTTAGCCCATGTCATGGTTTTGATTACGTTTGCCTCCTTCGAATCCAGTGTCTCGATTACAGCAACTGGAACTACGTGGTTAACTTCCTCTTAAAGTCCCAAACCGCCAACACCTTCCAGGTGACTGTGTCCATATATTGATTCAAACCGTCTTCGGCTCCTCCGCGTCTGAGGGTCCGGTCGTCATCAACAAAGACTGGCTTACAATGCGCCGCGGCATCATCCCAAACAAGGGGCAACTTTCCGTTGCCATACATCGCCATAAGTTGCCCTGAGTTGCCGTCCAAACCAGGGGCAACTTTCCGTTGCCTTCTCCCCCTTTAAGCCAGGGGCAATTTTCCATTACCTCCGATCCGATGTTGCATATCTCGAGGGTAAGTTCTGCGCTCGTTGAGCGTTGACTGTTTGCGAAAATAGTTTTTGAAAATTTTTACTGAGGTTGACTTTTTTCTCGAAAATTATTTCATTTTTCAAAATTGGACCATGTTTGGACCCAAAAAGGGAGAATTTTCAGTGCTCACAGCCTGATTCGCATGATTTTCAAATCAAAAACCGAATAAGTGTGCTAATTTGACTCTCATTTTGGTCAAAACTGTTTTAGGAAGAAAACAAAAGAATGGTCAAAATGACGAACTAGGGGCGTAGCTGAGTTAGGTCTTCCGTCTTCCCCCCCACCGACATACTTGCCTGAAGGGCACTTTATCCGCTGCGAAGAATAGCCGTGAGCTAACAGTGCTGGGTATGAACTTGTGACTTTCTATTCGTCCATCAACCACCCTGGGGAGGGATGAAAAATGAGAGAATAAAGAATAGAGAGGTGTAAGTCGAGAGAAAAGTGAACAAGAGGGTTTTGAGAGAAAAACTGAGCTTGAGGGCCGAGTGGCGTGAGAATCACACAAATCAGAAAGGGTGGGAAACCTGCCCGTAGGAATTGGCTCCTCAAGGTCTTTTGTTTTCAAGCACGTCCGTGTGTCGTGTCCTTTGATTTGTCGGTCTCAATTTAGCTTTGAGTCTTTTCTGAGTGTATCTCGTTGTGTTTAAGTCGTGTACCCTGTATTTTCTTCACTTGAGTCCTTTCCACTGTGTTCAGTTGTAGGCTCGATACCCTGGTTGAAAACCCTTCTTTATTGCAAAAAAAAAAAAAAATCGTTTGTGCTCAGGATGTTGTGCCATTTTCTACATTCGTACGAAGCAAGAGAAGAAAAGGGAAATTTGGGACATCCGAGTGTGTTTCAACTCCAACCGTGTCAGCTTTCTGATCCGTCTTGGCAGAAGTGGGCTGTTTGTTCAGGGTTTACTATGTGCAGAATGAGCCGAGAGCTGTATTATGGGATGTATGCAGATCAATCCCCAGTGGAGTATGGGCTGTTATTTGTTCAAGCAGTGGTTTGTATGAGTTGTTTTGCTGTTGGTTGATTGGTTATCCGATTATCCTAGTACAATTGCTCAATTTTCAGACAAACAAATCATTTTCACTTACATTTGAGGTGTAACGTGATGCGATGCAGTGCAGAGTATGAAATACGCAGATATATACAGATATAACATTCTTTTCAAAAAAGTTTGTTTCATATCATCTCTTTCAAGTACATCGTTTCGGAAACAAAAATCTGCCTGCGGCAGTACGAAGCACCCTAACTACAAAAAAGAGAAAAGTACAAAAAAGAAAAAGAGAGAGAGAAAATAAAAGAAGCAGCAAAAATCTGAGGTGGCGTCAATAGTCTCGCGCCTAAGGATCCGTCCTCGCCCTCTTCCTGGGCAGAAGCCCAGGAGCGTCACCAGGAGCATCGCCGTCTGAGCCTGAGCCTGAGCTATCTCCGGTCTCCTCCTCCGACGACCCCGCCTCCGCCTCTGTCTCTGCCTCAGACTCGTCATCCGAACCGGAGCCCGCGAACTGCTCCCGGCGTAAGTATGTCCTCCTCTGGTGCGGGGATAGGCTCTGCCGTCCCGAGTAGAAATAGGAGGCCCAGCTGGGGCGCCACCCAC
>JAPPVO010005212.1:0-16988 GCA_030407325.1 Camellia japonica | reverse complement strand
AACAGTGCGACACGCAAAATAGCGCGAGTGTCAACTGCACAAAACAGTGCGAGGCGCAAAATAGCGCGAGTGATAAACTGCACAAAACAGTGTGACGCGCAAAATAGCGCAAGTGTGAACTGCACAAAACAGTGCGACGCGCAAAATAGCGCGAGTGTCAACCGCACAAAACAGTGCGACGCGCAAAATAGCGCGAGTGATAAACTGCACAAAACAGTGCGACGCGCAAAATAGCGCGAGGGTGAACTGCACAAAACAGTGCGACGCGCAAAATAGCGCGGGTGTCAACTGCACAAAATAGTGCGACGCGCAAAATAGCGTGAGTGTCAACTGCACAAAACAGTGCGAGGGGCAAAATAGCGCGAGTGATAAACTGCACAAAACTGTGCGACGTGGAAAATAGCGCGAGTGTCAACTGCACAAAACAGTGCGACGCGCAAAATAGCGCGAGTGATAAACTGCACAAAACAGTGCGACGCACAAAATAGCGCGAGTGTCAACTGCACAAAACAGTGCGAGGCGCAAAATAGCGCGAGTGTCAACCGCACAAAACACTGCGACGCGCAAAATAGCGCGAGTGTCAACTGCACAAAACAGGGCGAGGCGCGAAATAGCGCGAGTGATAAACTACACAAAACATGGCGACGCGCAAAATAGCGTGAGTGTGAACTGCAAAAAACAGCGCGACGCGCAAAATAGCGTGAGTTATAAACTGCACAAAACAGTGCGACGCGGAAAATAGCGCGAGTGATAACTGCACAAAACGGTGCGACCCGTAAAATAGCGCGAGTGTCAACAGCATAAAACAGTGCGACGCGCAAAATAGCGCGATTGTAAACTGCACAAAACTGTAATGACCCCAAAATGCGTATAAGAAATCACTTTTATTTACCTATGAGATGATGTGTTTGGATTTAATTATATCTATTAGAATTGAAGCATTATCAGTTGAGTTGCGGACTTAAAATTGAAATTACCGACCTTTATGGGGTCAAAAATTAAAATTGAGTACTTGGGTATGTTAATGGGAATTTTTAGAACTATTGGGAAAAATTAATTTGACATCTAATTTGTCTGATTCGTTAATGGATGTTTGGGTGATTAACTTTATACTGCAAATTAAAGGCCTTAGAAGCTTCAGAAATCAGAACAGGGGACATATTTATGATCAGCATGATTTTTAGAGTTATCTGAAAAGTTTAATTGAAATTTAATTTTGCGCAATTCGTAAGACCACGTTTGGTTCTCTTTATTGTATTATGTTGGTGTGTGTATATTTATATATATATATTGGGTGCCTTATGAGGGGATGGACACATTACTTAGAATCAAAAACAAATATCTAGAGGAAAGGGGAGAGCTACGTGAGAGAGGTGAAATGAAGGAACTCAACAAGAGAAGAAAGATTGAGAAATTAGAAAGGATTGAAAGATGTAAAGCTTAAGGTATGTGTAATTCATTCTAATTGGTTCCTCTCCTTGATAATTAAGTAGAAAGCTCTTCATGTTCTACAAATTAGGGTTAGGTTTGGAACAAGTAAGTGGTGAATGATTAATTAGAATCATATTTCTTGAGCTTGATTATGTAGCTAAATGATTATGTATGTATAAATGTTTATGTATGTGTGGAATGAAGTTGTGTTTGTAAATTAAGATCAAAGATTCAAATTGGACTTAGATTGATCTATGTTATGGCATCTAGTTACATGATTTTGACCCATGTTTAACAATTAAAAGACCCTATTTAGAGCCTTGAACAAGAGCACCAAAAATTGGATTTTTTGCTGAATTTTCGAACAGTTTTCTGCCCAAATCGCCGCACGTGCGGAAGACAGCTGTCCAGCCAACTTTGATCAAGCATATCTTTTGCATCCGGACTCCGTTTTGAGTGATTCTTGAGCCTAAAATCAAGCCCCAGAAGTCTAGTTTCCAATGACGCTAGTCTCACTTCCAAATTCTAAATACAGAAAAAGTTATACCCAAATTAGTGACGACTGTTCACTTTCTGTCAACTAGTTTTGTACCATTTCTTCACCTAAACCATTTCCCATCGATTTCTCCTGTTTTTTTTAAGACATGGATTACAATGTATTAAAGCATATGAGTGGTACCACCATGACTAAATGAGCAAAGAGAATAAGCAAAGGATCGAGTATAACCTCATATTATGTGTTGTGCATTGTAATTGTAGATCGAGACGAGGACATTGTACCATTACCACCGAGAACCGATCACTGTGAGTAATAGTACGAAGATATACATTTTATTTATCACTGATAATTATTATCACTAACGCTCTGTTTCTTGTAAGTGTTACACAAACATGTTACACGAACATTTATGATGATTGACAGTCAATGTGAACGTTGGAAGATTGGTCTACATCGGTATGAATTTGGAATGACTCAGTTTTTATTAATAACGAATAATAATTCTCTATTATCTATAAGTAAACTACGTCGTTCTTAGTGCATAAATGAAATCATGTCCATCTTTAAGCGAAGTATCTATCTGAACTTGAGATTATTCTATGGGTTACTTATGGACCCGAGGTCGTTAAGAACCTATGACATGCATGTAAATGTTTAACATTATTATGTGATCCTCATAAGGATGTGAATTATTCTATCTTTGACAAGTATGTTCTATTTCAAGTATGGTTCTAAGTATATACAAGTTCATGTATGTTACAAGTCTACAAGTCTTCAAGTATACGCATGTTACAAGCTCATGTCTATTACAAGTTCAAGCATGTTATAAGTATAGCATAGTACAAGTTCAAGTATATTACAAGTTTATGCATGTTACAAGCTTAAGTCTATGCATGTTACAAGCTCAAGTATGGTACAAGTTTACATACATTTTCAAGGGCCTCGTGCCATTTACAAGGGCTATATGCCATTACAAGTTACAAGGGCTATATGCCATTACAAGTTACAAGGGCTTTATGCCATTTTAAGGGCTTCATGCCAACCTTTCAAGGGCCGTTGTGCCACACGTTATTTTAGCCTATGGCTAACATGTTTCAAGGGCCTCGTGCCACATGTTCAAGGGCTTTATGCCAACTTTTCAAGAGCTTCATGTCATATGTACACGGGCTATATGCCACCATGTTTAAAAGCTTAATGCTAATACGTTCAAGGGCTATCGCCACTTTGTGCAAGAGCTTAAAGTCATTATGTTCCAAGACATTATGTTTTAAGTCAATATGTTTCAAGACTGGGCCTTAGGCCATGCAAGAAATAATACAAAACTTAATTAACTTTATGCTCATTATTTATGTATGCATTGATATGTATGTTAATTCAAGTTAGCATTGAATTATTCATGTACTATTATTCACTGAGCTTGGCTCACTTTATGTTACATTTGTTCTGTAGGTATCCTACCTGGAGTCAGTCTTAACCCGTGGCATCCACTCCTTTTGTTGTCAACCCCGGAGAGTCAGGCACTTAAGTAAAGGCAACCTTTTATGGAGTTTTATTGAACTTTTGGTTTTATACCCTGATTACCTATCTAAGGTTGAAGTGTATATATTCTTTTCGTTTTTACTGTTTTTGTTGCGCCCAATTATGGGGGCTGAGTCTATATATGTATATGTCCATAGCAAATTCTCCGATGCATACTACTACATGTTTGTTTGCTTTATGTTCAGTATGTGATCCTGGCATAATAGAGGTCGCTCAATGGATATAGCTCTTTTTTTATGTTCGTTATATTGCTAGATGCTTCCGTTCGGCCCCATATGTTATGTATGGCAGGTTAAGTGTCCGTTTCTGCATGGGTCATGCCCAAACTTTTAGGGGCGAGTTTGGGTCATGACAAAAACAGTGCGACGCGCAAAATAGCGCGAGGGATAAACTGCATGAAACAGTGCGACCCGCAAAATAGCGCGAGTGTCAACTGCACAAAACAGTGCGACGCACAAAATAGCGCGATTGTCAACTACCCAAAACAGTGCGAGGCGCAAAATAGCGCGAGTGTGAACTGCACAAAACAGTGCGACGCGCAAAATAGCGCGAGTGTCAACTGCACGAAACAGTGCGACGTGCAAAATAGCGCGAGTGTCAACTGCACAAAACAGTGCTACGCGCAAAATAGGGTGAGTGTCAACTGCACACAACAGTGCGACGTGCAAAATAGCGCGAGTGTCAACTGCACAAAACTGTGCGAGGAGCAAAATAGCGCGAGTGATAAACTGCACAAAACAGTGCGACACGCAAAATAGCGCGAGTGTCAACTGCACAAAATAGTGCGACGTGGAAAATAGCGCTAGTGTGAACTGCACAAAACAGTGCGACGCGCAAAATAGCGCGGGTGTCAACTGCACAAAACAGTGCGAGGCGCAAAATAGCGCGAGTGATAAACTGCACAAAAAAGTGTGACGCGCAAAATAGCGCGATTGTGAACTGCACAAAACAGTGCGACGCGTAAAATAGCGCGAGTGTCAACTGCACAAAACAGTGCGACGCGCAAAATAGCACGAGTGATAAACTGCACAAAGCAGTGCGACGCGCAAAATAGCGCGAGTCTGAAATGCACAAAACAGTGCGACGCGCAAAATAGCGCGAGTGTCAACTGCAAAAAACAGTGCGACGCGCAAAATACAGCGAGTGTCAACTGCCCAAAACAGTGCGACGCGCAAAATAGCACGAGTGATAAACTGCACAAAACAGTGCAACACGCAAAATAGCGCGAGTGTGAACTGCACAAGACAGTGCGACGCGCAACATTGCGCGAGTGTCAACTGCACAAAGCAGTGCGAGGCGCAAAATAACGCGAGTGATAAACTGCACAAAACACTGCGACGCGCAAAATAGCGCGATTGTGAATTGCACAAAACAGCGCGACGCAGAAAATAGCGCGAGTGATAAACTGCACAAAACAGTGCGACGTGGAAAATAGCCCTAGTGTGAACTGCACAAAACAGTGCGATGCGCAAAATAGCGCTGGTGTCAACTGCACAAAACAGTGCGAGGCGCAAAATAGCGCGAGTGATAAACTGCACAAAAAAGTGCGATGCGCAAAATAGCGCGATTGTGAACTGCACAAAACAGTGCGACGCGTAAAATAGCGCGAGTGTCAACTGCACAAAACAGTGCGACGCGCAAAATAGCGCGAGTGATAAACTGCACAAAACAGTGCGACGCGCAAAATGGCGCGAGTGTGAACTGCACAAAACAGTGCGACACGCAAAATAGCGCGGGTGTCAACTGCACAAAATAGTGCGACGCGCAAAATAGCGCGAGTGTCAACTGCACAAAACAGTGCGAGGGGCAAAATAGCGCGAGTGATAAACTGCACAAAACTGTGCGACGTGCAAAATAGCGCGAGTGTCAACTGCACAAAACAGTGCGACGCGCAAAATAGCGCGAGTGATAAACTGCACAAAACAGTGCGATGCACAAAATAGTGCGAGTGTCAACCGCACAAAACAGTGCGAGGCGCAAAATAGCGCGAGTGTCAACCGCACAAAACAATGCGACGCGCAAAATAGCGCGAGTGTCAACTGCACAAAACAGTGCGACGCGCAAAATAGCGCGATTGTCAACTACCCAAAACAGTGCGAGGCGCAAAATAGCGCGAGTGAGAAACTGCACAAAACAGTGCGACGCGCAAAATAGCGCGAGTGTGAACTGCACAAAACAGTGCGACGCGCAAAATAGTGCGAGTGTCAACTGCACGAAACAGTGCGACGTGCAAAATAGCGCGAGTGTCAACTGCACAAAACAGTGCTACGTGCAAAATCGCGCGAGTGTCAACTGCACAAAACAGTGCGAGGCGCAAAATAGCGCGAGTGGTAAACTGCACAAAACAGTGCGACGCACAAAATAGCGCGAGTGTCAACTGCGCAAAATAGTGCGACATGGAAAATAGCGCTAGTGTGAACTGCACAAAACAGTGCGACGCGCAAAATAGCGCAGGTGTCAACTGCACAAAACAGTGCGAGGCGCAAAATAGCCCGAGTGATAAACTACACAAAAAAGTGCGACGCGCAAAATAGCGCGATTGTGAACTGCACAAAAGAGTGCGACGCGTAAAATAGCGCGAGTGTCAACTGCACAAAACAGTGCGACGGGCAAAATAGCACGAGTGATAAACTGCACAAAGCAGTGCGACGCGCAAAATAGCGCGAGTCTGAACTGCAAAAAACAGTGCGACGCGCAAAATAGAGCGAGTGTCAACTGCAAAAAATAGTGCGACGCGCAAAATACAGCGAGTGTCAACTGCCCAAAACAGTGCGACGCGCAAAATAGCGCGAGTGATAAACTGCACAAAACAGTGCAACGCTCAAAATAGCGCAAGTGCGAACTGCACAAGACAGTGCGACGCGCAACATTGCGCGAGTGTCAACTGCACAAAACAGTGCGCGGCGCAAAATAGCGCGAGTGATAAACTGCACAAAACACTGCGACGCACAAAATAGCGCGAGTGTGAATTGCACAAAACAGCGCGACGCGCAAAATAGCGCGAGTGATAAACTGCACCAAACAGTGCGATGTGGAAAATAGCGCTAGTGTGAACTGCGCAAAATAGTGCGACGCGCAAAATAGCGCGGGTGTCAACTGCACAAAACAGTGCGAGGCGCAAAATAGCGCGAGTGATAAACTGCACAAAAAAGGGCGATGCGCAAAATAGCGCGGGTGATAAACTGCACAAAATAGTGCGACTCGCAAAATAGCGCGGGTGTCAACTGCACAAAACAGTGCGAGGCGCAAAATAGCGCGAGTGATAAACTGCACAAAAAAGTGCGACGCGCAAAATAGCGCGATTGTGAACTGCACAAAACAGTGCGACGCGCAAAATAGCGCGAGTGTCAACTGCACAAAACAGTGCGACGTGCAAAATAGCGCGAGTGATAAACTGCACAAAACAGTGCGACGCGCAAAATGGCGCGAGTGTGAACTGCACGAAATAGTGCAACGCGCAAAATAGCGCGAGTGTCAACTGCACAAAATAGTGCGACGCGCAAAATAGCACGAGTGTCAACTGCACAAAACAGTGCGAGGGGCAAAATAGCGCGAGTGATAAACTGCACAAAACTGTGCGACGCGCAAAATAGCGCGAGTGTCAACTGCACAAAACAGTGCGACGCGCAAAATAGCGCGAGTGATAAACTGCACAAAACAGTGCGACGCGCAAAATAGCGCGAGTGTGAACTGCACAAAACAGTGCGACGCCCAAAATAGCGTGAGTGTCAACTGCACAAAACAGTGCGACGCGCAAAATACAGCGAGTGTCGGCTGCACAAAACAGTGCGAGGCGCAAAATTGCACGAGTGATAAACTGCACAAAACAGTGCAACGCGCAAAATAGCGCGAGTGTGAACTGCAAAAAACAGTGCGACGCGCAAAATTGTGCGAGTGTCAACTGCACAAGACAATGCGAGGCGCAAAATTGCGCGAGTGATAAACTGCACAAAACAGTGCAACGCGCAAAATACCGCGAGTGTGAGCTGCACACAACAATGCGACGCGCAAAATTGCGCGAGTGTCAACTGCACAAAACAGTGCGACGCGCAAAATAGCGCGAGTGATAAACTGCACAAAACAGTGCGACGCGCAAAATAGCTCGAGTCTGAACTGCACAAAACAGTGCGACACGCAAAATAGCGCGAGTGTCAACTGCAAAAAACAGTGCCATGCGCAAAATACAGCGAGTGTCAACTGCACAAAATAGTGCGACGCGCAAAATAGCGCGAGTGATAAACTGCAAAAAATAGTGCAACGCGCAAAATAGCGCGAGTGTGAACTGCACAAGACAGTGCGACGCGCAACATTGCGCGAGTGTCAACTGCACAAAACAGTGCGACGCGCAAAATAGCGCGAGTGTGAATTGCACAAAACAGCGCGATGCGCAAAATAGCACGAGTGATAAACTGCACAAAACAGTGCGACGTGGAAAATAGCGCTAGTGTGAACTGCACAAAACAGCGCGACGCGCAAAATAGCGCGGGTGTCAACTGCACAAAACAGTGCGAGGCGCAAAATAGCGCGAGTGATAAACTGCACAAAAAAGTGCGACGCGCAAAATGGCGCGATTGTGAACTGCACAAAACAGTGCGACGCGCAAAATAGCACGAGTGTCAACTGCACAAAACAGTGCGACGCGCAAAATAGCGCGAGTGATAAACTGCACAAAACAGTGCGATGCGCAAAATGGTGCGAGTGTGAACTGCACAAAATAGTGTGACGCGCAAAATAGCGCGAGTGTCAACTGCACAAAACAGTGCGAGGGGCAAAATAGCGCGAGTGATAAACTGCACAAAGCAGTGCGACGCGCAAAATAGTGCGAGTCTGAACTGCAAAAAACAGTGCGACGCGCAAAATAGAGCGTGTGTCAACTGCAAAAAATAGTGCGACGCGCAAAATACAGCGAGTGTCAACTGCCCAAAACAGTGCGACGCGCAAAATAGCGCGAGTGATAAACTGCACAAAACAGTGCAACGCTCAAAATAGCGCAAGTGCGAACTGCACAAGACAGTGCGACGCGCAACATTGCGCGAGTGTCAACTGCACAAAACAGTGCGAGGCGCAAAATAGCGCGAGTGATAAACTGCACAAAACACTGCGACGCGCAAAATAGCGCGAGTGTGAATTGCACAAAACAGCGCGACGCGCAAAATAGCGCGAGTGATAAACTGCACAAAACAGTGCGATGTGGAAAATAGCGCTAGTGTGAACTGCGCAAAATAGTGCGACGCGCAAAATAGCGCGGGTGTGATAAACTGCACAAAAAAGGGCGATGCGCAAAATAGCGCGGGTGATAAACTGCACAAAATAGTGCGACTCGCAAAATAGAGCGGGTGTCAACTGCACAAAACAGTGCGAGGCGCAAAATAGCGCGAGTGACAAACTGCACAAAAAAGTGCGACGCGCAAAATAGCGCGATTGTCAACTGCACAAAACAGTGCGACGCGCAAAATAGCGCGAGTGTCAACTGCACAAAATAGTGCGACGTGCAAAATAGCGCGAGTGATAAACTGCACAAAACAGTGCGACGCGCAAAATGGTGCGAGTGTGAACTGCACGAAATAGTGCAACGCGCAAAATAGCGCGAGTGTCAACTGCACAAAATAGTGCGACGCGCAAAATAGCACGTGTGTCAACTGCACAAAACAGTGCGAGGGGCAAAATAGCACGAGTGATAAACTGCACAAAACTGTGCGACGCGCAAAATAGCGCGAGTGTCAACTGCACAAAACAGTGCGACGCGCAAAATAGCGCGAGTGATAAACTGCACAAAACAGTGCGACGCGCAAAATAGCGCGAGTGTGAACTGCACAAAACAGTGCGACGCCCAAAATAGCGTGAGTGTCAACTGCACAAAACAGTGCGACGCGTAAAATACGGCGAGTGTCAGCTGCACAAAACAGTGCGAGGCGCAAAATTGCACGAGTGATAAACTGCACAAAACAGTGCAACGCGCAAAATAGCGCGAGTGTGAACTGCAAAAAACAGTGCGACGCGCAAAATTGTGCGAGTGTCAACTGCACAAGACAATGCGAGGCGCAAAATTGCGCGAGTGATAAACTGCACAAAACAGTGCAACGTGCAAAATACCGCGAGTGTGACCTGCACAAAACAGTGCGACGCGCAAAATTGCGCGAGTGTCAACTGCACAAAACAGTGCGACGCGCAAAATAGCGCGAGTGATAAACTGCACAAAACAGTGCGACGCGCAAAATAGCGCGAGTCTGAACTGCACAAAACAGTGCGACACGCAAAATAGCGCGAGTGTCAACTGCAAAAAACAGCGCCATGCGCAAAATACAGCGAGTGTCAACTGCACAAAACAGTGCGACGCGCAAAATAGCGCGAGTGATAAACTGCAAAAAATAGTGCAACGCACAAAATAGCGCGAGTGTGAACTGCACAAGACAGTGCGACGCGCAACATTGCGCGAGTGTCAACTGCACAAAACAGTGCGACGCGCAAAATACAGCGAGTGTCAGCTGCACAAAACAGTGCGAGGCGCAAAATTGCACTAGTGATAAACTGCACAAAACAGTGCAACGCGCAAAATAGCGCGAGTGTGAACTGCACAGAACAGTCTGACGCGCAAAATTGCGCGAGTGTCAACTGCACAAAACAGTGCGACGCGCAAAATTGCGCGAGTGATAAACTGCACAAAACAGTGCAACGCGCAAAATACCGCGAGTGTGAGCTGCACAAAACAGTGCGACGCGCAAAATTGCGCGAGTGTCAACTGCACAAAACAGTGCGACGCGCAAAATAGCGCGAGTCTCAACTGCACAAAACAGTGGGATGCGCAAAATCGCGCGAGTGATATACTGCACAAAACAGTGCGAGGCGCAAAATAGCGCGAGTGATAAACTGCACAAAACAGTGCGACGCGCAAAATAGCGCGAGTGTGAACTGTACAAAACAGTGCGACGCGCAAAATAGCGCGAGTGTGAACTGCACAAAACAGTGCGACGCGCAAAATATCGCGAGTGTCAACTGCACAAAACAGTGCGACGCGCAAAATAGAGCGAGTGTCAACCGCACAAAACAATGCGACGCGCAAAGTAGCGCGAGTGTCAACTGCACAAAACAGGGCGAGGCGCGAAATAGCGCGAGTGATAAACTGCACAAAACAGGGCGACGCGCAAAATAGCGTGAGTGTGAACTGCACAAAACAGCGCGACGCGCAAAATAGCGTGAGTTATAAACTGCACAAAACAGTGCGACGCGGAAAATAGCGCGAGTGTGAACTGCACAAAACAGTGCGACCCGCAAAATAGCGCGAGTGTCAACAGCACAAAACAGTGCGACGCGCAAAATAGCGCGAGTGATAAACTGCACGAAACAGTGCGACCCGCAAAATAGCGCGAGTGTCAACTGCACAAAACGGGGCGAGGCGCAAAATAGCGCGAGTGATAAACTGCACAAAACAGTGCGACGCGCAAAATAGCGCGAGTGTCAACTGCACAAAACAGTGCGACGCGCAAAATAGCGCGATTGTCAACTACCCAAAACAGTGCGAGGCGCCAAATAGCGCGAGTGATAAACTGCACAAAATAGCGCGAGTGTTAACTGCACAAAATAGTGCGACGCGCAAAATAGCGTGAGTGTCAACTGCACGAAACAGTGCGACGTGCAAAATAGCGCGAGTGTCAACTACACAAAACAGTGCTACGCGCAAAATAGGGCGAGTGTCAACTACACAAAACAGTGCGACGTGCAAAATAGCGCGAGTGTCAACTGCACAAAACAGTGCGACGGGCAAAATAGCGCGAGTGTCAACTGCACAAAACATTGCGAGGCGCAAAATAGCGCGAGTGATAAACTGCACAAAACAGTGCGACGCGCAAAATTGCGCGAGTGTCAATTGCACAAAATAGTGCGACGTGGAAAATAGCGCTAGTGATAAACTGCACAAAATAGTGCGAGGCGCAAAATAGCGCGAGTGTCAACTGCACAAAATAGTGCGACGTGCAAAATAGCGCGAGTGATAAACTGCACAAAATAGTGCGAGGCGCAAGATAGCGCGAGTGTCAACTACACAAAACAGTGCGAGGCGCAAAATAGCGCGAGTGATAAACTGCACAAAACAGTGCGACGCGCAAAATAGCGCGAGTGTCAACTGCACAAAATAGTGCGACGTGGAAAATAGCGCTAGTGTGAACTGCACAAAACAGTGCGACGCGCAAAACAGCGCGGGTGTCAACTGCACAAAACAGTACAAGGCGCAAAATAGCGCGAGTGATAAACTGTACAAAAAAGTGCGACGCGCAAAATAGCGCTATTGTGAACTGCACATAACAGTGCGACGCGTAAAATAGCGCGAGTGCCAACTGCACAAAACAGTGCGACGCGCAAAATAGCGCAAGTGATAAACTGCACAAAGCAGTGCGACGCGCAAAATAGCGCGAGTCTGAACTGTACAAAACAGGGCGACGCGCAAAATAGCGCGAGTGTCAACTACAAAAAACCGTGCGTCGCGCAAAATAGCGCGAGTGTCAACTGCCCAAAACAGTGCGACGCGCAAAATAGCGCGAGTGATAAACTGCACAAAACAGTGCAACACGCAAAATAGCGCAAGTGTGAACTGCACAAGACAGTGTGACGCGCAACATTGCGCGAGTGTCAACTGCACAAAACAGTGTGAGGCGCAAAATAGCGCGAGTGATAAACTGCACAAAACACTGCGACGCGCAAAATAGCGCGACGCACAAAATAGCGCGAGTGATAAACTGCACAAAACAGTGCGACGTGGAAAATAGCCCTAGTGTGAACTGCACAAAACAGTGCGACGCGCAAAATAGCGCGGGTGTCAACTGCACAAAACAGTGCGAGGCGCAAAATAGCGCGAGTGATAAACTGCACAAAAAAGTGTGACGCGCAAAATAGCGCAATTGTGAACTGCACAAAACAGTGCGACGCGCAAAATAGCGCGAGTGTCAACCGCACAAAACAGTGCGACGCGCAAAATAGCGCGAGTGATAAACTGCACAAAACAGTGCGACGCGCAAAATGGCGCGAGGGTGAACTGCACAAGACAGTGCGACACGCAAAATAGCGCGAGTGTCAACTGCACAAAATAGTGCGACGCGCAAAATAGCGTGAGTGTCAACTGCACAAAACAGTGCGAGGCGCAAAATAGCGCGAGTGATAAACTGCACAAAACAGTGCGACGTGCAAAATAGCGCGAGTGTCAACTGCACAAAACAGTGCGACGCGCAAAATAGCGCGAGTGATAAACTGCACAAAACAGTGCGACGCACAAAATAGCGCGAGTGTCAACTGCACAAAACAGTGCGAGGCGCAAAATAGCGCGAGTGTCAACTGCACAAAACAGTGCGACGCGCAAAATAGCGCGAGTGTCAACTGCACAAAACAGTGCGAGGCGCAAAATAGCGCGAGTGATAAACTACACAAAACAGGGCGACGCGCAAAATAGCGTGAGTGTGAACTGCACAAAACAGCGCGACGCGCAAAATAGCGTGAGTGATAAACTGCACAAAACAGTGCGACGCGGAAAATAGCGCGAGTGTGAACTGCACAAAACAGTGCGACCCGTAAAATAGCGCGAGTGTCAACAGCATAAAACAGTGCGACGCGCAAAATAGCGCGATTGTAAACTGCACAAAACTGTAATGACCCCAAAATGCGTATAAGAAATCACTTTTATTTACCTATGAGATGATGTGTTTGGATTTAATTATATCTATTAGAATTGAAGCATTATCAGTTGAGTTGCGGACTTAAAATTGAAATTACCGACCTTTATGGGGTCAAAAATTAAAATTGAGTACTTGGGTATGTTAATGGGAATTTTTAGAACTATTGGGAAAAATTAATTTGACATCTAATTTGTCTGATTCGTTAATGGATGTTTGGGTGATTAACTTTATACTGCAAATTAAAGGCCTTAGAAGCTTCAGAAATCAGAACAGGGGACATATTTATGATCAGCATGATTTTTAGAGTTATCTGAAAAGTTTAATTGAAATTTAATTTTGCGCAATTCGTAAGACCACGTTTGGTTCTCTTTATTGTATTATGTTGGTGTGTGTATATTTATATATATATATTGGGTGCCTTATGAGGGGATGGACACATTACTTAGAATCAAAAACAAATATCTAGAGGAAAGGGGAGAGCTACGTGAGAGAGGTGAAATGAAGGAACTCAACAAGAGAAGAAAGATTGAGAAATTAGAAAGGATTGAAAGATGTAAAGCTTAAGGTATGTGTAATTCATTCTAATTGGTTCCTCTCCTTGATAATTAAGTAGAAAGCTCTTCATGTTCTACAAATTAGGGTTAGGTTTGGAACAAGTAAGTGGTGAATGATTAATTAGAATCATATTTCTTGAGCTTGATTATGTAGCTAAATGATTATGTATGTATAAATGTTTATGTATGTGTGGAATGAAGTTGTGTTTGTAAATTAAGATCAAAGATTCAAATTGGACTTAGATTGATCTATGTTATGGCATCTAGTTACATGATTTTGACCCATGTTTAACAATTAAAAGACCCTATTTAGAGCCTTGAACAAGAGCACCAAAAATTGGATTTTTTGCTGAATTTTCGAACAGTTTTCTGCCCAAATCGCCGCACGTGCGGAAGACAGCTGTCCAGCCAACTTTGATCAAGCATATCTTTTGCATCCGGACTCCGTTTTGAGTGATTCTTGAGCCTAAAATCAAGCCCCAGAAGTCTAGTTTCCAATGACGCTAGTCTCACTTCCAAATTCTAAATACAGAAAAAGTTATACCCAAATTAGTGACGACTGTTCACTTTCTGTCAACTAGTTTTGTACCATTTCTTCACCTAAACCATTTCCCATCGATTTCTCCTGTTTTTTTTAAGACATGGATTACAATGTATTAAAGCATATGAGTGGTACCACCATGACTAAATGAGCAAAGAGAATAAGCAAAGGATCGAGTATAACCTCATATTATGTGTTGTGCATTGTAATTGTAGATCGAGACGAGGACATTGTACCATTACCACCGAGAACCGATCACTGTGAGTAATAGTACGAAGATATACATTTTATTTATCACTGATAATTATTATCACTAACGCTCTGTTTCTTGTAAGTGTTACACAAACATGTTACACGAACATTTATGATGATTGACAGTCAATGTGAACGTTGGAAGATTGGTCTACATCGGTATGAATTTGGAATGACTCAGTTTTTATTAATAACGAATAATAATTCTCTATTATCTATAAGTAAACTACGTCGTTCTTAGTGCATAAATGAAATCATGTCCATCTTTAAGCGAAGTATCTATCTGAACTTGAGATTATTCTATGGGTTACTTATGGACCCGAGGTCGTTAAGAACCTATGACATGCATGTAAATGTTTAACATTATTATGTGATCCTCATAAGGATGTGAATTATTCTATCTTTGACAAGTATGTTCTATTTCAAGTATGGTTCTAAGTATATACAAGTTCATGTATGTTACAAGTCTACAAGTCTTCAAGTATACGCATGTTACAAGCTCATGTCTATTACAAGTTCAAGCATGTTATAAGTATAGCATAGTACAAGTTCAAGTATATTACAAGTTTATGCATGTTACAAGCTTAAGTCTATGCATGTTACAAGCTCAAGTATGGTACAAGTTTACATACATTTTCAAGGGCCTCGTGCCATTTACAAGGGCTATATGCCATTACAAGTTACAAGGGCTATATGCCATTACAAGTTACAAGGGCTTTATGCCATTTTAAGGGCTTCATGCCAACCTTTCAAGGGCCGTTGTGCCACACGTTATTTTAGCCTATGGCTAACATGTTTCAAGGGCCTCGTGCCACATGTTCAAGGGCTTTATGCCAACTTTTCAAGAGCTTCATGTCATATGTACACGGGCTATATGCCACCATGTTTAAAAGCTTAATGCTAATACGTTCAAGGGCTATCGCCACTTTGTGCAAGAGCTTAAAGTCATTATGTTCCAAGACATTATGTTTTAAGTCAATATGTTTCAAGACTGGGCCTTAGGCCATGCAAGAAATAATACAAAACTTAATTAACTTTATGCTCATTATTTATGTATGCATTGATATGTATGTTAATTCAAGTTAGCATTGAATTATTCATGTACTATTATTCACTGAGCTTGGCTCACTTTATGTTACATTTGTTCTGTAGGTATCCTACCTGGAGTCAGTCTTAACCCGTGGCATCCACTCCTTTTGTTGTCAACCCCGGAGAGTCAGGCACTTAAGTAAAGGCAACCTTTTATGGAGTTTTATTGAACTTTTGGTTTTATACCCTGATTACCTATCTAAGGTTGAAGTGTATATATTCTTTTCGTTTTTACTGTTTTTGTTGCGCCCAATTATGGGGGCTGAGTCTATATATGTATATGTCCATAGCAAATTCTCCGATGCATACTACTACATGTTTGTTTGCTTTATGTTCAGTATGTGATCCTGGCATAATAGAGGTCGCTCAATGGATATAGCTCTTTTTTTATGTTCGTTATATTGCTAGATGCTTCCGTTCGGCCCCATATGTTATGTATGGCAGGTTAAGTGTCCGTTTCTGCATGGGTCATGCCCAAACTTTTAGGGGCGAGTTTGGGTCATGACAAAAACAGTGCGACGCGCAAAATAGCGCGAGGGATAAACTGCATGAAACAGTGCAACGCGCAAAATAGCGCGAGTGTCAACTGCACAAAACAGTGCGACGCACAAAATAGCGCGATTGTCAACTACCCAAAACAGTGCGAGGCGCAAAATAGCGCGAGTGTGAACTGCACAAAACAGTGCGACGCGCAAAATAGCGCGAGTGTCAACTGCACGAAACAGTGCGACGTGCAAAATAGCGCGAGTGTCAACTGCACAAAACAGTGCTACGCGCAAAATAGGGCGAGTGTCAACTGCACACAACAGTGCGACGTGCAAAATAGCGCGAGTGTCAACTGCACAAAACAGTGCGAGGAGCAAAATAGCGCGAGTGATAAACTGCACAAAACAGTGCGACGCGCAAAATAGCGCGAGTGTCAACTGCACAAAATAGTGCGACGTGGAAAATAGCGCTAGTGTGAACTGCACAAAACAGTGCGACGCGCAAAATAGCGCGGTGTCAACTGCACAAAACAGTGCGAGGCGCAAAATAGCGCGAGTGATAAACTGCACAAAAAGTGCGACGCGCAAAATAGCGCGATTGTGAACTGCACAAAACAGTGCGACGCGTAAAATAGCGCGAGTGTCAACTGCACAAAACAGTGCGACGCGCAAAATAGCCCGAGTGATAAACTGCACAAAGCAGTGCGACGCGCAAAATAGCGCGAGTCTGAACTGCACAAAACAGTGCGACGCGCAAAATAGCGCGAGTGTCAACTGCAAAAAACAGTGCGACGCGCAAAATACAGCGAGTGTCAACTGCCCAAAACAGTGCGACGCGCAAAATAGCGCGAGTGATAAACTGCACAAAACAGTGCAACACGCAAAATAGCGCGAGTGTGAACTGCACAAGACAGTGCGACGCACGCAACATTGCGCGAG